>CM046044.1:8392548-8700048 GCA_025215565.1 Flaveria ramosissima | reverse complement strand
TGGTGGGTTTCAATTCGAGAAACATGATGAATTTGATGACATCTGAATTTGATATGGGGTTACGCAAAGAATCAAAGACGATGATCAAGAAGAAATTGAACCCTACAGACGATGATGATGATTTAAATGTATTGGTTACGTATACGTAACTAGGTAACAGAAGCATAAATTGTCTTCTAAAGTGAAGATGTCGACGATGATGGTAAAAGGTGTATTTTTCCAATTGTTGGATTACGTATATGTTTATACGAATTACATATATAAAATTATGGGTTTTGTATACGTAACTCGTATACGTAACCCGTGGTTTTACATATGTAACTCATACTTACGTATACGTAAGTAAAAGAATTTCAGTTCTAAAATTTTCAAATCTTCTTCCCCATCTTTTTAGTGTTTCGTTTCTTGTTTATTTATTCAAGTTACGTATATGTAACTCACCTTATTTTATGATCGGATTCCGTTTTTTTAATATCACAAGATAATGAAGTAACTGGTTACATATACGTAAGTCACCTTCTATTCTAATCGTGTTCTTCTTTTTTCAAATAATATGTTTACGTATACTTAAGCGTGTATGTAATTATAAACAGTATGAAAAAAAATTGTTCTTCCAGTATACTTTGAGTTTGTTTTTAATGAATGCATATTATATTAAATGCTTTTTTAATCGTACAAGAGAATTAAGTAATTGGGTTACGTATATGTAACGTATGTATATGTATCACTCACTAAAATGGTATACAAAATCAGAAAATTCAAATAGAAAGGTGAGTTACATATATGTAACCCAATCAGAATAGAAAGGTGAGTTACATATACCATTTAGTGCATGTACATAAGTTTCATCATTTTATTGTAATATCAAATTTCATGTTTTTTATTTGTTTTATGGTTGTTTACATATAAGTAAGCATGTTGTAGGAAGCAAATATATTTTTAACATACATGTGAACATGTTTACGTATACGTAAGCACGTATGTAATTAATATAGATCTGCAGAAAAAAAACTTTTGTTCCTCTAAAATATTTTAGAATGATATTTGAATAATAAATTATATTGATTTTAAATTAAACTAATATTGTGTTTAATTTTAGAGAAAGAGAGAGAGATTCAAGGGATTTTAGTTATTTTCAAAAATCAAAAATTGTAATCTACCTAAAACACCCTTTAATCATTTAATTAAAGCAACTATCTATTAAATATTTACAAAATTGTCATTGATTAATATTAACCATTTATCAATTTTGATCAATGGTTTAAAAGTGGTTTTCTTGGTTTTCTTATAAATAGAGGTTTTCTTACGAACCCTCCCCTATATAGAGATATATATATAGATATATATAGATATATAGATAGAATAGATAGATAGAGAGATATAGATAGAGATATATAGATAGATATAGATATATAGATATAGAGATAGATACATATATATAATATAGAGATATATATATATACATATATAGATATATATATATAGTATATATATATATATATATATATATATATATATATATATATATATATATATATATATATATATATATATATATATAAAAGTTTACAAGTAGCAATTCATGTCAATGGTTATGAGTTAGCAAGTTTATAGAACACATACAGTTACAACCAAACCTCGACTTGATTACAAGTATATAAGATTGGCTAAGTGTACTTGGTTCCCATGATGAACAAGCATGCGTCATCAGGAGCCGATAATACATCGGCTTTAGCACCAAATAGGCTTGTCAGACCCAAAGATCTAAGACGCCGCCAGACTAGCAATAGTTAATGATTGTAAACAAAATATGTATATCATATAAGACTTACAATAACACAAGTAAAGATGAATTGCATGTGCATTTACAAGTATCAAGATTTTTACAAGTGTAAGTTTATAGGTTAACATGTTTCACCCCAAAAGGTGTGAAATAAAGTAAAAAGAGGCATGGAGAACTCACATGATATATATGAGGTGGTGATAAGAATTTAAACGAGGCTCCAACGATTTCTTTTACAAGTTACCTAAACGTATTGATTCCAAGATTAAGTTCAATAATAAGATTAACAATTATACGCGAACTAGGGTTTAAATTGGAGTTTGGGGGTTTTAATAATTAAATTCAATAATGAATCGATTATGTTTTGGCTCAATAAAAGTGGAATAAATCAATTTAAAATAAGTATTCAATAATTTAATTTATTGAACTAATAAAGATTAAACATGATGTGTGAAAAGAAATAATTAATTTAATAATTAACTATTTAAAATTTGATAAAGGTAATTAGTTGAATACTTATTAAATGACTTTAAAATTATTTAAAATCACGTTATAGAGTTTTGAACTTTTTAAATGATTTATTATAAAGATCTTATAATACAAAACTTTAAGAATAAAGTATAATATGTTGTCTTATGAGTTAATTAAAAGTTTAAGAAGTAGATTTGTTTACTATTTATGATATAACATAGTTAAATAAAACATTAAATAATTATTTATATAATCATTTATATAATCATTTGTATAATTAAATATTTAAAGCATTTGTTTAAAGTGTTTTGAAATAATCCAAATTTGAGCTATAATATATTTGTAATATAAATGCCTAAATAATGTTTTATAACCTTTTTAAAATAAGTAACTTTAATAATTATAAGTTTTAAAACTTTTAAAAGTTAACTTAATAATTTCAGACATGTTTTATTTAATAAAATAATTTTTATTTAGATTTATTAATATAATAATAATTTTCTGTAATTTAAAAAATGGAAGAAAAGTTGATTTAAAAACAATATGGGGTGCCCGGGGTTCGAACCCGGGTCCCTTTTAAAGGGCTGTGATTGTTAACCAGTTGGGCTAGAGCCCAGATCTGGTTTTGTTTTGAAATAAATTAATAAATAAAGTTCTATAAAAAATCCCCAAATTCCCTCAAGAACCGTAGATCGCTGTTGCTTCAAATTGATCTCGAATTCGATGATGATAACAGTAATAAACATAGGGATTTGATTCCCTATGTTAAATCGAGATTGTATATGGCATTTAATTACCTGGATTGAAGACAAAATCGATGAATACAATGGAACAAGGTCGCGACTGTGGTAGATTCAAATTTGGATGATTCTTGGTGTTGTGATTCAATTAAATGTTTGGAAAGCTTCTTATGATGATGATGATCGATTGCCCTCTGTCAATTTTGAGTAATGGAACCCAGAAGATGGACAACGGCTAAGTTGCAGGTTCGGGTATTGATGATGATCGAATTCAAGGTGCGTGTGTGTTTCAATTGAAATTGAAGTTACAAATGGTTCAAATGGGTTGATTAGAAGCTTTACCCTTGATTAAAAAGGTTGAATTTGATCAGTTTCATATCGAATGGTTTGAACATTGATTCGGGTGTTTCCGCTTGAGTTATGATTGATCCGTACGCTTCTTGTTTTAATTGATGAGCATTTTATGATCGCAATGATCACAGAGACGGTTTCCAGCAAGGAATTCGATTGTATCGGTCCAAGATGAGTTGAAACGGAATGATTTTTGAATGCTTAATTCAGTTTCATCTCTTTACACAGATTCGGTAGTTTAATTTTGGATTAATGGGGTTACAGGTTCGAAACTTGGTCGCGAGGGTTGAGGACCGATTTATTTCATATAAAAATGATGAATTTGTGTTGTTTGGGGGTCACCGGAGCGATGGCCGGAGTTGGTGGCCGGAAAAACGGGGATGGGGGCGGTTTGGGTTGTTTTAATTAATTTATAAGTTTAGTCCCTCAAGTTTTAGGTCTTTATTATTTTAGGTAATAAAGCTTTTATTGCAAGTATTAAAAATTACAAATTCAACCCTGTACTTTATAAAAATCCAAACTTTTAATGATTATTCCATTTATATATTTATAAAAATATTATAAAAATTATAAATCTTACAAAATATTTATTATTACTTGTTAAACAATTTTATTTATTTATCTTTATAAATCTCCTAGAAATTTAAAGTTTAATTAATAATAATTTTTTTAATAATTTTTGGAATTCATAAATGATATATAAAACATCATTCGTTTAACATTAAACTTATATACTTTATAAGTTTTGTAGAAACTTTAGGATACAATTATTCTTTTTATATTAACTCATAAAGAACAATTTAAGACTATATAAATTTATAACTCCCAATTTTATAAAGTATAAAATTTATTATAAATTGTTTAAGTGATTAAATAAATAGAATTAAATAAAACAATTTTTAAGATTAAACTACACTTCTAATTCATATGGTTCATTAGAATAAAATAAATTTGACAATGAAACTTTCTTGCATGAGAGTCCAAAATGGGTTCGGGTATTGGGTTTATAATTTAAAATTAAGTGGATGTTACAGTCTCCCCTACTTTAAGAAATTTCGACCCGAAATTTAATCACAGGTAAACTAATTTCAAGGATATGAGGAAGCTTAGATTTTATTTCGTGTTTGTAGGGGACACTTGGGAGCATTTAGTTTAATTATGATATTTTGCTATGCTTAAGTTTGTTAAATTTCATATTTCATGATTTCTTGTGTTTCTTGACAAAGTATGTAAGATCATTAATTTAGAATTTTAGTTGATAAACGTTTGTTTTTTTTAAACGATTCAGGACGGTTAGAAAGGTTTTGTCATGGGTGAAGCACCAAACATTAGATCGATACGAGACTCGGCTTAACGAATAATTAGAAATAAGTTCAAGATGTTTTTGGATGGGATATGGAGTTTATAAGAGTTTCTCAAGCAAATAACTTTAACATGATTTTTAGATGATCAATTCTTATTTACTATTTCATTGAGGTTTTCAAAGTTTCATTAGTTTAAAGTTGATACTTGGATCGTGTTTGTTAACATTAAAGATTCAATTTAGAATATGAGCATCATTGTAATGGGTTTCAGGATAGGTGCGGTTTTGAGGGAAGATGTTTAGAACGATTTTTAAGGATCATTAAGAAGAATGGGATAATGAGTTTTAAGTTTCAGGAAAACAAGATCAACAATAAAACGATTCAAATTAACAAGATGTTTCGAGTGTAACGTTTGGTATACTGTAACACCCGGTTATTTATTTATTATAAAGCCGGTGAATGAAGAAAAAGAAATAAAGTCCAAAGTCGAGGGACCAAACTCGCCACCGAGAGAAAGTTGAGTGTGTGGTGGTATTTAAAGGGAGAGGGCAGCCCTTACCCTCTCCCCACACCCACAATTCAGCCAAGAGAAGAGAGAAAGGGGAGAAAGATAGGAAAAAGGGTGGTTCGAGTGCATTTTAGTGTGCAAAATCATCGTGTAGCAAGTCCGATTGAAGCTCTTCTCGTTGTGGTCGTTTGTGTGAGTTCTAGGATCCCTCTTTTACTTGTTTTCAAATGATTTTGAGGCTGGAACATATAGAAAACCCGTTTTTGTATGTGTGTGTGTTTGACCCATTTGGGTGTGTTTGCGTGTGATGCGTTTGGAGTTTGTTTCCGGGCTTGTGTGTGCTTGTATGGTGTTGTGGTACGCATTCCTAAGGTTTAGGATGGTTGATTTACGCTTAGAATGGGTTTGGATGAGCTTAGAGGTCGAAAATGGCAGATTGGGTTCGGGATGAACTCCATTTTGCATCAGCTAGGGCAAGGCGACCGACTGGAGGCCATACGGCGGACTGAGGTGTGATTGAGGTTCATTCGCATGATTGAGGGTTCAGTCGTACGATTGAGGGTTCGTTCGCACGACTGGGGATTCATTTGTACGATTGGGGGCCAGTCGCATGGGGAGTCATACGATTGAGGTCCCAGTCGCATAGGTACTCATTCGTATTAGTTCCATCCGCATAAGGTCATTCGCATGGGTGTTCATTCGCTTGGGTGTCCATCCGCATGAGGTTCATTCGCACGACTGGATGTCCATTCGCATAGGTGTTCATCCGCATGGGTCCAATCGCATGATGTTCAGTCGCCTGGAGGCCATGCGACTGAAGGGTGTCCATACGCCCAATTTGGGTTGTTGTACCCGAGGAAATATGTAGTTTAATTACTGACTCTCGGGGGAAAGTGCAGATGTAAGTTTTGACATGGAAATTCCTGTAAGTTCATGTAAGATGACTGTTGAGGCCTTAAGGGGTATGTTGACATGATGATGATGATGTTGCATATTTATGTATGATGTATGTTACGTATGCATGATATTGCCTTGTATGATGTTGATGATTGTGTTTGTTGATGTTCCTGATTATGATGAATGTTTACCTTTCCTGTGGCTTTACGTGTTACGTTAATGAATTAATTGAAAGTATTATGTAACGTAAAGTGAAAGATGATAAAAAGGGGAACATGAATTGAATGCATGCATAAATGAACGAAAGTAATGAAAGTCTTGAAAGCATTTGATAACGGCACACGCCAATTATAAGGTGTTAGCCCAACGGTGTGCGGGTTCGCTACCCCGGGAGGATGCATATTGGGGTCCGTTTTTATGACCGACCATTTGTATAGAACCTCTACCGCTTACCCGGTACTGCGGCACATGTTTAGCTGTCCATTTATAGACTTCGGCCCAGTAGCCATATAGTTTGGGGTGTAGCACATGGTATTGGTACAGAAGATATCAAATGTGCAAGTAAAGATATAATGATGAATGAATGAATGAAGAAGATAATAATGATAATATCTATGTGTACGTATGATGTGTGATCATGCAAAAGTAACGAACGGTTTTAATGAAAGTAAAGTATGTTTTATTATAAAACTAGAACTCACTCAGCAACGCTGACTTTTTATGTGTTTCCAGTCGGCAGGTAATGTTGCTGAGGATGGCACTGCGAGGCTACTCAGCTCTTTTTTATGGCATCCATTTATATAGAGCTTTTGTGATGTAATGCAACAATGTATTTTGTAACTGGTTAACGATGTATTATTTGGCAAAAGCTTTTATAATGAAATGAGATGTCCATTTTGATAATTCCGCTGCGATGTTTTTATGAAAGTTAAATGTAATTATATGTTTTATGTGCGATGAATGATCAACTGTAGGCGTTCAGGAAACGGGGCCTTTCAAGTTGGTATCAACACCGAAGTTTAAGTGAAATGGGTAAATTTTCAAAATAAACCTTAACTTAAACTGAGAACGGGACGGAAAGGGAATGGGATGCCAATTTGAGTAGCTGCGTGCCATCAGGTACTTTCGTAATGTTAACCGATATTACGTGCGCATGTTATGTGGTTATGTGTTTTATGTAGATTTAGATACTGATGTAGTCAGGATAGGTAATGCTCGGGGTATGAAGAGTAAAGTAAGTGGCTAATCACAACTAGCCACTATAATTAGGGACTTACTATACTTGACATAAACTGAGTTGTTCCCTTGAATGACCGTGTTGGTGTTTGAATCTTTCAGTGTGTTAGAGAATGGCCGGTGGTATATCTTCAAAAGCTTCTAGGGGTGGAGGCCGTGGTGGGCCTGGTGCTGAACCGCGACCCAAAAGAGGAAGGCCAAGAGTTGAAAAGGTGGTTCCTGAAGAACCTGAGACCCCTCATCCGGAGGCTGGGGATGAGAGTGCTAACTTGAGGGCCTCGGTAAAGAAGGCTGTTGTTGAAGAGGTACATCAGGTCATGCAAACAATCTTACCGTCTTTGGTGACCGAAGTCATCAAGGCTGTAAAGGAAGGAGAAAGAAAGGAGAGAAACAGGGCCTTAGGGGGACGAGAGCAACCAGACACTGAAACAATTTTCTCTGATAATAAAGAAGAGGAAGAGGAAGATGAGCCTGTGCACGAGGTGGCACGAGGCTGTAACTATGGGGCATTTATGAGTTGCAAGCCCCCTACTTTCGATGGTAACGGCACTGTTGCTGCTGCTCACCGGTGGGTGAGGGAAATGGAGGCTGTTCTTGATATCAGCGAGTGCCGGGAGGACCAGAAGGTGAAGTTTGCTATCCACTCGTTTGTGGGCTCGGCTCTGTGTTGGTGGGACAACATTGTCCAAGCCGAGGGTAACCGGGCGATAGGAAGGATGAGGTGGGAGGAGTTGAAGAAGATGGTGATTGAGGAGTTCTGTCCTCAGAGGGAGATGGATAAGATCGAGAGAGAGTTCCTGCAGCTGGAGGCGGGGACCATGACACACCAGCAGTACACCACCAAATTCAACGAAATGGCACGGCTGGTGCCGGATCTGGTGACGCCTCTGTCTTGAAAGATCAAGAGGTATATTCAGGGTTTTCCGGTGGATGTTCGCAGTCATATGATCACCGCCCGGCCAGGCACGTTTAGGTCGGCGGTCGACTTGGCAGGGAGGCTATATGATGAGCGGGAGGTGGTGGTGACTGAAGCGAACAAGAAGGGTGGTGGTGATCGGAACTGGAACAGGAAAAGGTTTGGTCAGGGTGATGCCTCGACGGGTAACAAAAAGGCATGGGTGGATGACCGCCGTGTGACCACATCGGGAGCGGGATCGAAGATGTGTGGCAAGTGTGGAAAGGAGCATGCGGGAGAATGTAGGCTGGGTTTGAATGTGTGCTTCAAGTGCGGGAAGGTAGGGCATATGGCAAGGGATTGCCGTGCGGGCAGATGTTACAACTGTGGGGAAAGCGGACATATGAGTAAAGACTGTAAGAAGCCGAGGGCTGAGGATTCTGGGGTGAAGAAGACTGGGAGTGAAGGACTGAGGGCGAGTGCCAGAGCATTCACCATGACACAGGAGGAGGCTAGGATGGACCCTGATGTTGTGTCTGGTACGTTTCTAGTGAACCAAACTTTAGCTTCTGTGTTATTCGACTCTGGTGCTAGTAAAAGTTTTATTTCTGCTGCTTTCTATGCTAAGCTGCCTGTTAGTAGTAGACGTGTCGATGCGCCCTTTGATATAGAAACCGCCATAGGTAAGTCCACCAGAATTTCTGAGATGATAGAGAACTATGATGTGGAGCTAGAAGGTCATAAGTTTCCGGTTAGACCATTTGTGATGACCTTAGGTGGTTTTGACGTGGTTCTCGGGATGGATTGGTTAGCGGATTATGAGGCGAACATTGTGTGTCGCAAGAAGATGATTTGTTTGACAGCGCCCGACGGTAGTTCGGTGACGGTTTATGGTGATCGGGTTACTACGATTCCGAAGGTGATTTTGATGGCGGTGGTGGGAAAGTGTATGAGGCGTGGGTGTAGTGCCTACTTGGCCTATGTAAAGGATGCGGATACACCAACACCACAATTAGCCGATGTACCGGTTGTGTGTGACTTTCCAGACGTGTTACCAGAAGACTTACCAGGAGTGCCACCTGACCGTGAGATCGAGTTCCAGATTGATCTGATACCGGGTGCCCAACCTGTTGCCAAGGCACCGTATCGGCTGGCTCCGACAGAGATGAAAGAGTTGATGGAGCACTTACAAGAGCTGCTTGATAAGGGGTTCATTAGACCGAGTATCTCTCCTTGGGGTGCTCCGGTCCTGTTTGTGAAGAAGAAAGATGGTAGTATGAGGATGTGTATTGACTACCGTGAACTGAATAAGCTGACGATAAGGAACCGATACCCCTTACCGAGTATAGATGATTTGTTCGATCAGCTTCACAGTGACAGTTGGTTTTCAAGGATAGATCTTCGATCGGGCTACAATCAGTTGAAGGTGAAAGAGCAAGATATCCCTAAAACAACTTTCCGCACGCGTTATGGTCACTACGAGTTTCTTGTCATGTCTTTTGGTTTGACCAATGCGCCAGCTGCTTTTATGGATCTGATGAATCGAGTGTGTCGACCGATGTTGGATAAATCAGTGATTGTGTTTATTGATGATATTCTGATTTATTCGAAGAGCAAAATCGAGCACGCCGGTCACATTCGGGAGGTTTTGGAGACACTGAGAAGGGAGAAGTTGTACGCCAAGTTCTCTAAGTGCGCGTTCTGGTTGCGCGAAGTTCAGTTCTTGGGTCATGTGGTGAATATTGACGGGATTATGGTGGACCCGGCAAAGGTGGAAGCGGTGATGCAATGGAAGTCTCCAAAGACGCCATCCGAGATTCGTAGTTTCTTGGGTTAGGCTGGTTATTACCGAAGATTCATTCAAGATTTCTCTAAGATCGCTTCTCCACTAACTAAGTTGACCCGGAAAGATGTGAAGTTCGTATGGGGTCAAGCTCAAGAGAAGGCGTTCGAGGAACTGAAGGCGAGGTTGACTCAAGCTCCTGTTCTGTCATTACCCGATGGAAGTGAAGATCTGGTGGTCTATTCTGATGCTTCCTACTCGGGGTTGGGGTGCGTGTTAATGCAGAGAGGAAAGGTCATAGCCTATGCATCCTGACAGTTGAAGGTTCATGAGGTCAATTATCCTACTCATGACTTGAAGCTAGCAGCTGTGGTCTTTGCATTAAAGATTTTGAGCCACTATCTTTACGGGACGAAGTGCACCATATTCACTGACCACAAAAGCTTGAAGTACTTCTTTGAGCAGAAGGACCTGAACATGAGGCAGAGAAGATGGTTGGAGCTCATAAAAGAATATGATTGCGAGATCCATTACCATCCGGGCAAAGCCAACGTGGTGGCGGATGCCCTTAGCCGAAAGGAGAGACCCGAGCCGATTCGGGTGAAAGCTTATCAGCTGATCATGACCTCCGATGTAATGAAGCAAGTCAAGGAGTTTCAGGATGAAGCATTGAAAGAAGATCATCTTAACTCTGAAAGAATGAGAGGTCTGGTCGCAGAGTTAGGTGAAAACACACTCGGTGTTAGAACCCGATTCGGATGTGTGTGGATTCCTCGTTTTGGGGATCTACGCGTGAAAATCATGGATGAAGCTCATAAGACTCGATACTCTATTCATCCCGGTGCTACAAAGATGTACCAAGACATGAAGAAAGATTATTGGTGGCCGGGTATGAAGCGTGACGTAGTGGAGTATGTGAGTAAGTGCCTTATTTGCTTGCAAGTGAAGGCCGAGCATCAGAAGCCGTATGGGAAGATCCAACCTTTGGATATACCGGAATAGAAGTGGGAGCACATCAACATGGATTTCATTACGAAGCTGTCGCGTACCCCGAAAGGGTATGATGCCATATGGGTGATAGTTGATCGTCTGACGAAGAGTGCTCACTTTCTACCGATCCGCGAGACATATTCATCTGAGAGGTTGGCTGATCTGTTCATCAAGGAAATTGTAACTCGTCATGGTGTGCTGGTGTCTATTGTGTCTAATCGTGACACCCGGTTTACATCTAAATTTTAGAAGAAATTCCACGACGCTATGGGGACGAGGTTACATATTAGCATGGCTTATCATCCCCAGACTGATGGTCAGTCAGAAAGGACCATTCAGACATCGGAGGACATGCTTCGGGCATGTGCTATCAATTTTGGAGGAAGTTGGGATGACCACTTACCGTTAGCTGAGTTCTCGTACAACAACAGTTATCATGCCAGCATTGGTATGCCCCCATATGAGATGCTATACGGTAGGAGATGAAGAACACCCGTTTGTTGGGGTGATATTGGTCAGAAGGAGTTAAAGAGTGTCGAGGTGATCGAGGCTACGACTGAGAAGCTTGAAAAGATCAAAGCCTTCATGAAGGCAGCCAAAGATAGACAGAAGTCGTATGCTGATAAACGACGCAAACCGACTGAGTTCCAGGTGGGTGACCGGGTTATGTTGAAGGTCTCACCTTGGAAGGGCATCATTCGTTTCCGAAAGTGGAGCAAATTGAGCCCAAGGTACATAGGCCCTTTCCGAATCATTGCTCGAGTAGGAGAGGTGGCCTATAGACTGGAGTTACCGGATGAGTTAAGTGGAACTCACCCGACATTCCATGTATCTCATTTAAGGAAGTGCTTGGCAGATGAAGATATGATTGTTCCACTGGAAGATATCAAAGTAGACGAACGGCTCAATTATGTGGAGCAACCAGTGGCAATCATCGATCGAAAAGAGAAGAGGATGAGGAATAAAACAGTCCCTCTTGTGCGTGTTCAGTGGAAGCACAGGAAGGGATTCGAGTCTATGTGGGAGACTAAAGAAGAGATGAGGCAGCATTACCCACGGTTGTTTGAGGAATAACAGGTTTCGGGGACGAAACCTATTTAAGGGGGGTGGACTTGTAACACCCGGTTATTTATTTATTCTGAAGCCGACGAATGAAGAAAAAGAAATAAAATCCAAAGTCGAGGGACCAAACTCGCCACCGAGAAAAAGTTGAGTGTGTGGTGGTTTTTAAAGGGAGAGGGCAGCCCTTACCCTCTCCCCACACCCACAATTTAGCCAAGAGAAGAGAGAAAAGGGAGAAAGAGAGGAAAAAGGGTGGTTCGAGTGGATTTTAGTGTGCAAAATCGTCGTGTAGCAAGTCCGATCGAAGCTCTTCTGTTGTGGTCGTTTGTGTGAGTTCTAGGACCCCTCTTTTACTTGTTTTCAAACGATTTTGGGGCTGGAACATATAGAAAGCCCGTTTTTGTATGTGTGTGTGTTTGACCAATTTGGGTGTGTTTGCGTGTGATGTGTTTGGAGTTTGTTTCCGGGCTTGTGTGTGCTTGTATGGTGTTTTGGTATGCATTCCTAAGGTTTAGGATGGTTGATTTAGGCTTAGAATGGGTTTGGATGAGCTTAGAGGTCGAAAATGACAGATTGGGTTCGGGATGAACTCCATTCTGCATCAGCTAGGGCTAGGCGACCGACTGGAGGTCATACGGCCGACTGAGGTGCGATTGAGGTTCATTCACACGATTGAGGGTTCAGTCGCTCGATTGAGGGTTCATTCGCACGACTGGGGATTTATTCGTATGATTGGGGGCCAGTCACATGGGGAGTCATACGACTGAGGTCCCAGTCACATAGGTACTCATTCGCATTAGTTCCATCCGCATAAGGTCATTCGCATGGGTGTTCATTTGCTTGGGTGTCCATTCGCATGAGGTTCATTCGCACGACTGGATGTCCATTCTCATAGGTGTTCATCCGCATGGGTCCAATCGCATGATGTTCAGTCGCCTGGAGGCCATGCGACTGAAGGGTGTCCATACGCCCAATTAGGGCAGTTGCACCCGGGGAAATGTGTAGTTTAATTACTGACTATCGGGGGAAAGTGTAGATGTAAGTTTTGACATGGAAATTCTTGTAAGTTCATGTAAGATGACTGTTGAGGCCTTAGGGGGTATGTTGGCATGATGATGATGATGTTGCATACTTATGTATGATGTATGTTATGTATGCATGATGTTGCCTTGTATGATGTTAATGATTGTGTTTGTTGATGTTCCTGATTATGATGAATGTTTATCTTTCATGTGGCTTTACGTGTTACGTTAATGAATGAATTGAAAGTATTATGTAACGTAAAGTGAAAGATGATAAAAAGGGGAACATGAATTGAATGCATGCATAAATGAATGAAAGTAATGAAAGTCTTGCAAGCATTTGATAACGGGACACACGCCAATTATAAGGTGTTAGCCCTACGGTGTGCGGGTTCGCTACCCCGGGAGGATGCACATTGGGGTCCGTCTTTGTGACCGACCATTTGTATAGAACCTCTACCGCTTACCCCGGTACTGCGGCACATGTTTAGCTGTCCATTTATAGACTTCGGCCCAGTAGCCATATAGTTTGGGGTGTAGCACATGGTATTGGTACGGAAGATATCAAATGCGCAAGTAAAGATGTAATGATGAATGAATTAATGAAGAAGATAATAATGATATTATCTATGTGTACGTTTGATGTGTGATCATGCAAAAGTAACGAACGGTTTTAATGAAAGTAAAGTATGTTTTATTATAAAACTAGAACTCACTCAGCAACGCTAACTTTTTATGTGTTTCCAATTGGCAGGTAATGTTGCTGAGGATGGCGCTACGAGGCTACTCAGCTCTTTTTGATGGCATCCATTTATATAAGGCTTTTTTGATGTAATGCAACAATGTATTTTGTATGTAGATAACGATGTATTATTTGGCAAAAGCTTTTATAATGAAATGAGATGTCCATTTTGATAATTCCGCTGTGATGTTTTTATGAAAGCTAAATGTAATTATTATGTTTTATGTGCGATGAATGATCAACTGTAGGCGTCCCGGAAACGGGGCCTTACATTTACAAACCAAAACAATACGTTGACTTATCAAAGTATTAGGTCAATTACAACTTTAATGAAGACATGCGTACCTATAAGCGGACACTCCCCCCAAGGGTTCCCAGGTAAGGTAAACGGATCCATCGGTTGATTTGAATTTATATGAATACCTTGCCTAGACAGAACACCTCAAGATACAGGCATCCCACTCTTCTAGCATTACATGTTTCAAGTTATAGGACATAGACTTTGACGAGACTTGAAAACCACGAATAACGATTCATAGCTCATTTTGAAAACCATTTGATTTACGCACATAAGGACTTAGAATATGATTTAAGATACGGGTGTGCATTGATAAGATTCAAAGTAAAATAGGAAACACATAAGGCATATAATCACATAATCAAGTATAAACATATAAGCACATAAGATCCTATCTAAGCATATAAAATACATGAGAGGACTAATGTGTAAGGGTACTTAGTTATAGTCTAGGTCATTCCATTTCTAATAACCTAATTCCCTATAACCATGGCTCTGATACCAATCTATCACACCCCGACCGACGGCGGAATCATCAGGGCGGACGAATGTGAAACGATTGTTCATAGCACATGGAACAAAATAAGTACCCCAAATGTGAGCAATGGTTACAGCAGCCGCTCCTCCTACTATTCAAAGCGCGATTCTGAAAGCTGGCGCTTTGACTGATGAGATGGTTAGAACTGGGGTTTTGGGCAGAGGAGCCGAGAAGCGAAAGGATGTTGGGGAATCGAGTCGGTCGAGTGCCGGGAAATTTGAGAAGAGGTCTAAACCGACCAGGAATTTTGTGGCTGTGTCTCAAGCCAGGAGAGAGTATGTGGGGCCGCACCCCAAATATGACAGGTTCAACTATCATCATCCCCCAGGGACACAGTGCCGGGTGTGCGCGAACTGTAGGCGCCCGGGTCATTTGGCGAGATATTGTAGAACTACGCCGAATCTTGTAGCACCCGTCAATGCGGTTAACCCCGCCGGAAATGCAAGGGCTTGCTTTGAGTGTGGGAGCCCTGATCATTACAGAAATATGTGACCCAGGCTGAATCGGGCACCGGGTCAACAGGGGAACAACCAGCAGCAGGTGATGGCTATAGCTGGGAATCAAGGCCCGACTACTCAGGGGATGCAGCTCGGGGACATGCATTCGTCATTGGAGCCAATGATGCCGTCAGGACCCGAACGTTGTCACGGGTACACACTTACTCAATCATCACTTCGCATCTATATTATTTGATACTGGAGCAGACAATAGTTTTATATCTTCCGAGTTTGTGCAATTGCTTGATTTGAGTTCTAGTAGGCTAGAAACTAGCTACTCGATAGGAATGGCCAATGGTAGAGTTGTTCAGGCCGATGAGATTATTAGGAAGTGCACGTTGACATTGGAGGACCATGCCTTCGATATAGACTTGATACCTTTCGAGCTAGGAAGTTTTGATGTGATTGTGGGTATGAATTGGTTGTCGCAAAACGGAGCAGAGATTGTCTGTCGAGACAAAGTAGTACGTATCCCTATGCCAAGCGGGGAAGTACTCAAGGTTCAGGGAGAACGACCGGGTAAGAACTTGAAGCTTATTTCCTGCATGAAAGCACGCCAGAGTTTACGAAAGCAGTGCTATGCTTTTCTGGCCCGTGTGGTTGAAAAGAAAGACGAAAAAGGAAACTGAAGGATATTCCAGTGGTACGGGATTATCCAGATGTATTTCCAGATGACTTGTCTGGTTTGCCTCCTCCACGACAGGTGAAATTCCGTATAGAGTTGGTTCCTGGAGCTACACCGGTAGCAAAAACGCCATATCGACTAGCGCCATCCGAAATGCAAGAGTTGTCTAGTCAGTTACAGGAACTACTGGAGAAGGGTTTTATTCGACCGAGTCATTCACCGTGAGGAGCGCCGGTACTATTTGTCAAGAAGAAGGATTGATCGTTCCGTATGTGCATCGATTACCGTGAACTGAACAAGTTGACGGTGAAGAACCGATATCCTCTCCCCAGGATCGACGATTTATTTGATCAGCTGCAAGGAGCTTCGTATTTTTCAAAGATCGATCTTCGTTCTGGTTATCATCAGATAGGGGTTTTCGAGGACGACATATCGAAGACTGCGTTCAGGACTCGTTACGGGCACTATGAGTTCTTGGTCATGCCGTTCGGACTGACCAACGCACCAGCTGTGTTCATGGATCTAATGAATCGGGTGTGCAAACCTTACTTGGATAAGTTCGTGATCGTGTTCATAGACGATATACTTATCTACTCTCGATCAAAAGAGGATCATGTAGAACATCTTCGGGCAATTCTGGAACTGCTACGCGAAGAGAAACTTTTTGCCAAATTCTCAAAGTGCGAGTTTTGGTTGCGGGAAGTGAAGTTTTTGGGTCATGTGGTTAATGAGGACGGGATTCACGTAGATCCCGGCAAGATAGAAGCGGTGAAGAAGTGGGATACGCCCCAGACACCATCAGAGATACGACAATTTTTAGGATTGGCCGGTTATTATCGTCGCTTCATCGCGAACTTTTCAAAGATCGCGCAACCGTTAACCCTGCTTACTCAGAAAGACAAGAAGTTTGACTGGGGATATGCACAAGAGAAAGTGTTCCAAACGTTGAAAGACAAATTGTGTAACGCGCCAATATTGTCTCTCCCAGACGGAACTAATGATTTTGTGGTTTACTGCGACGCGTCACAACAGGGATTGGGATGTGTACTAATGCAGAAGGATAAGGTGATTGCCTACGCTTCGCGACAGCTTAAAGTGCACGAAAAGAACTACACCACTTATGATCTTGAGTTGGGCGCTGTAGTATTTGCACTCAAGATTTGGAGGCATTACTTGTATGGAACCAAATGCATCATCTTCACTGATCATAAGAGCCTTCAACATATTCTGGATCAGAAGGAACTTAATATGCGCCAACGACGTTGGGTAGAGCTTCTTAGTGACTACGACTGTGAGATCCGGTATCATCTGGGGAAAGCTAACGTGGTGGCTGATGCCTTAAGCCGTAAAGAACGTGTGAAACCACTGCGTGCACGAGCGTTGGGATTGACCATTCAAACCACTTGAAAGCTCAGATCCAAATTGCACAGAGTGAGGCATTAAAAGAAGAAAACCTTGCGGGAGAAGAGTTCCGGGGGTTGGATAAACAGATGATACGCAAGGACGACGGTATTCAGTATTTCATGGATCGCATATGGGTACCCAAATGGGGAGGTGTTCGAACCTTAGTCATGGATGAAGCCCACAAGACGCGATATTCTATTCATCCTGGTGCAGACAAGATGTATCACGATCTCAAGGATCTGTACTGGTGGCCAGGCATGAAGAAAGACATTGCCTTATACGTCAACCGATGCTTGACGTGTTCGAAGTTCAAAGCTGAACATCAAAAACCATCGGGATTATTACAGCAACCTGAAATTCCCGAGTGGAAATGGGAGAACATAGCTATGGATTTCATTACCAAACTCCTTAGAACAAGCACTGTCATGACTCGATATGGGTCATTGTTGATCGAATGACAAAGTCAGCACATTTCTTGCCTATCCGAGAAGATTACAAGATGGATAAGTTGGCGAGATTGTACATCAAAGAGTTCGTGACACGGCACGGGGTGCCAGTGTCAATCATATCCGACCGTGATAGCAGATTCACTTCACGTTTTTGGCAGACACTACAGAAAGCGATGGGCACTCGGTTAGACATGATACAGCCTATCATCCTCAGACAGATGGCCAAAGTGAACGAACTATACAGACGCTAGAAGACATGTTGAGAGCGTGTGTAATGATTTTGGAGGTAGTTGGGATGCTCATCTACCGTTGATTGAGTTCTCCTACAACAACAGCTACCATACAAGCATTGGATGTGCTCCATTTGAAGCGTTGTATGGAAGGAAATGCAGATCTCCCGTTTGTTGGGCCGAAATTGGTGAAAGTCAGCTAACAGGCCCAGAGATCATTCAAGACACAACAGACAAGATTTTCCAAATCAAAGATCGACTTAAAGCCGCGCGAGATCGCCAAAAGAGCTATGCCGACAATCGTCGGAAGCCTCTAGAATTCAATGTTGGGGATCGTGTGTTACTCAAAGTTTCCCCTTGGAAAGGAGTCGTTCGATTCGGAAAGAAAAGGAAGTTAGCCCCAAGATACGTTGGACCATTTGAGATCACTGAGAGAATCGGTCCAGTGGCTTACCGGTTAAGGTTGCCACAAGAGCTTAGCGGTGTGCATGATACTTTCACGTGTCCAGCCTCAAGAAGTGTTTGGCCGATGAATCCCTTCACGTGCCAATCAGGAAATCAAGATCGATGACAAGCTTCATTTTGTTGAAGAACCCATTGAGATCATGGATCGAAAGGTCAAGCAACTAAAGCGCAGTAGGATACCTATTGTTCGCGTAAGGTGGAATTCAAAACGAGGGCCAGAGTTTACATGGGAACGTGAAGATCAGATGAAACTCAAATATCCACATCTTTTCGAGGATGACACTCTTGGACCTAACTCCAGCTGAATTTCGGGACGAAATTCTCTCAACTGGGGGATACTGTGACATCCGTCACCTTAAGGTCCGTCAATTAACGTGATTGTCCGTTATCTATTCTTTGATCGATCATTCCTCATCCTTATTTGACTCTTTATGTGGATATCATGTGTGCATATTTATCGTTGTGTGTGCATTCGTTATAACCCTATGTTAACCTTAAAAGACTTTTAAAACTTTCATTTACGAAACCGTCAAATATATCATTTTATATATATATTAAATGTTTTTAACATAACCATTTCTTAAGTCATGACAACATTAAATGTACTTTTACAATTAATATAAAACATCTAATAAAGTCGTTTTTCAACCGAACCAAATTTGGGAAAACTCGGGGGTTAAGTGCAGGGACTAAACTTGTAATTTTGCAAACTTGGGCTGGGTATAAATACCCCTTACCAGCCCTAAAACCCACTTTCACCATCTTCTTCATCTTCATCCTCCCTTCACACACAAAATCGCCATTCTAGCACCAAATCCAACCCGAGAGGTCTTGTTTTCTTCGTCTAGACTTCATCTACAGCTTAGACTACTCATTTCTAGCAGGTAGTCGTCTTTGGTTGTCCGTTTTCTAGCCTTTTCACGGCTGTCCAAAACTAGGGTTTCGGGTGTTCGGGTTCAACCCGAACACACAAGGTCGTATGGGTGCGTGTGAGGTCTTCTTGCTTGTGTTTCATGTTTGTGTATGTTTGTTGAGTGTTTCTGGAGGTCCTTGTGGTGTAAAACCCGTGTTTAGAGCAGCTCGGGGGCTGCTCACCCGACCACAGTCGCGATTCTGCAGATCAGGCGACTGGGTCTACCATGCGATTGAGCCGTGCGACTGAGTGGGTCGTGCGACTGAATCATGCGTCTGAGTCAATCGCGCGACTGAGTTGTGCGACTAGGCATGTCGTGCGACTGAGTTGTGCGACTGAGTGTTTGTATGCGATTGAGTCATGCGTATGAGTGATTGTGTGCGATTGAGTCAGGTGACCGACTGAATGTGTGCGAATGTGCGTGATTCGCACGACTGGAGTCCAATCGCACGAATGAAGGTTCAATCGTACGAAAGTAGCTAATTCGCACGATTGAAGGTTGATTCGTGCGTATGGAGGTTGAGTCGTGCGATTGGGTGTTGTGTGGTACGACTGAAGGCCAGTCATACGAATGAAGGCTCAATCGTACGAATGAAGCTGATTCGCACGATTGAGGGTTGATTCGTACGAATGGAGGTTGAGTCGTGCGTCTGGCCTTGTTATGCGACTGAAATTGTTGTGTTTGATTCCCTTGTGCGTGGTGTGAGTATGACGTGTGATGTTGAGGTAACATTAACACAATAAGCCATTGTTCGGCCACAAATATTAAAGTCAACGCGAAAAAGGGCACAAATACTATTTTAAACAAATTGAACTAACGCTTTACAACGATCAATCAACTTATAACTATTGACACATATTCAATACTTCTTCAATAACAATGAGACTTTTATTCAAATATCATCATCAATGGCGACAATGTCTTGTACTTGGATCTACATAAGATCTAGTACGCGTGTCAGTTTGTGTGTGTTATACGCGACCCAGCCGATACGACCCGAACCGACCCATCATTATTACGCGCTTATACATATCATATCATATCATTAATGCTTTACAATAACTGTCAATAGGTGTTTGACTGTTTATTTGCATTCAACATTTGGGATTACATTGATCATACATACTTACCACCTAACAAGTGAGTTTCGTGGCCCCTTTTTACGCTTATACAATATTTCAATCATTTACAACTTGGGGGAAAAGTATGCTTACTCATTTTCAATGCTGTACAACTTACATACATTTTACATACAAGGAATCAACGTGATACTGTGTTGCAAGTACTATTTGATACATGCTTGGGTCTGCTGTGTGGTTCTATCTTTGCAACTATTTAATTCCAGTGTGGGAACCGACGGTTAGGTATTGGTAGTACTACTGGGTTGACACCCCCACCCTTGTTCGATGGTATACTAGTTGGTACCATCAGTGGCCAGGAACGGGCCCTTGGGTGAATATATGCCGACAATTTCTTTGTGTACGTCGCTAGGTTTGGTTGCAAAGCTCATGTCATGTGATATTTACTTGTGTATATAACTGTATTCACGGTATTCCATTACGCTTACTTATACAGCATCACTTACATTTTATTACATAAACCTGCGAGCTCACCAACAATTATGTTGACCGTTTTAAGCATATCTTTTCAGGTGATCATGCAAGTCCAGGAATCTAGGTGTGCTGCCTTAGTGGAGACCCTAGGATGCATTTTTGGGACTTAACATGTTTTGATAAACAATCTTTTGAACAATGTTAACAGTTGTAAACAATTATCATCTTTTGAAACTTGTTCCCGGGTTGTGGGAATAACATTTACAATTTCATCTTTATGTGATTATATGTGTATCTTCATCATGTTATGCTTATGGCTATGTTGTCGTGAACATTGACTAAACACGACACAAGTCCCCTTGTTGTCGGGTGTCGTCATGACACGCTTGTCATCATTTATTATATTGCATCTCTATCGCTTACCATGTGTTATGACGATCCCGATCTCGTTACATCCCCGTGTTTCCGCTTTTAGCGGGGGTGTGACAGATTGGTATCAGAGCCATTGGTTATAGAGAATTAGGCAATACGCTTGACCTAGACTATAACCTAGGAACCTTCATGTAGATTTGCATGCTAGGACTCTGTATGCATATTATATCTCGTGTATGTGTTCCTCGCTGCTTGATTTGTTCATCTATTTGTATGTGATCTTTCCGCCCTATGAGAGAGCCCTTGTGCTCACTCTTTTATGGGATGCTTCTATTGGATCTTCCGTTCCCTCTGCGCGCCGAGTTAGTTTATCAGATCCGGGTATTAAACCCGAAGAGATCTTCACAGATCATGCTATTGCGCTTGACCTTGGACATTGAGATTAACCCTGAGGAGGATTATGTCTGAAACCTCGAAAGAGGAAGAAATAGACAACCTCCGCTAGACTAAACGTGATTGTATACATGGACTTACAACTGTTGTGATGGATTATCATTGAAACATTATCAATTCATGGTGTGAGAACTGCACGAATTGCATGCGATGTGTGGTGACAATAAGTGTGATATTAACATGAAATACTGGACATGATGAGTGTTATGGATATACACTTTCAATTGATTTAAACTTATGTGTTTACTTTTCTATGATTAGAACATGCCGCCTCGAAGAGTTACCCGTAGCAATAGTGGCGGGAGTGAAGCCCCAAGGGGCAGAGGCCGAGGCAGAGGCAGAGCACCAAGAGCAAACGATGCTCCTGCCAGTAACAGTCAAGGAACAGGGAACGCCGACATGGCAGCCCTGATCGCTCAGCAATTGGCCGCACTGATTCCTACTATCGTGGCCCAAGTGAGCGACGCACTCCAACAACACCACCCTCACGGGGATGGTGGCAACGATGATGGAGCCCAAGGTGGGATCGAAACTGAGACGGGAAACGGAAACCCGACCGGAAACGAGAGCAACCAGGAAACCGGGAATGGTGGTACTGCCGGTATCGAAACTGGGGTGGTTAATGCTCGTCGGGGATGTTCATACAAAGAGTTTGTGGCTTGCAAACCAAGGGAATTCGATGGGAAAGGTGGGGCGATAGCCCTAACCAGGTGGCTGGAAAAGATGGAGGCAGTGATCGACATCAGTGAGTGCCTCGACAGTCAAAGGATCAAGTATGCCACTTGTTCACTACAGGGTAAGGCCCTAACCTGGTGGAACACCCAGGTTCAAGCTCGAGGAAGAGAATCTGCGATGCAGATGTCATGGGATGAATTCAAGGCCTTGATCACCGAGGAATACTGCCCTCTCAACGAGATGCAAAAGTTAGAGCATGAGTTCTGGAATCATGCCATGGTGGGGGCAGGGCATGCAGCTTACACTGATCGTTTTCATGAGTTGGCAAGATTGGTTCCGCATCTGGTTACGCCGGAATCAAAGAGGATCGAGAGGTACATTTGGGGACTC
The DNA here is from genome assembly GCA_025215565.1 of Flaveria ramosissima. Classification (NCBI taxonomy): domain Eukaryota; kingdom Viridiplantae; phylum Streptophyta; class Magnoliopsida; order Asterales; family Asteraceae; genus Flaveria; species Flaveria ramosissima. The sequence goes on along the minus strand of CM046044.1, from coordinate 8,677,401 downwards.
GCGCCTCAAATTAGAGCAATGGTTACAGCAGCCGCTCCTCCTACTATTCAAAGCGCAATTCTGAAAGCTGGCGCTTTGACTGATGAGATGGTTAGAACTGGGGTTTTGGGCAGAGGAGCCGAGAAGCGAAAGGATGTTAGGGAATCGAGCCGGTCGAGTGCCGGGAAATTTGAGAAGAGGTCTAAACCGACCAGGAATTTGTGTGGTTGTGTCTCAGGCCAGGAGAGAGTATGTGGGGCCGCACCCCAAATGTGACAGGTGCAACTATCATCATCCCCCAGGGACGCAGTGCCGGGTGTGCGCGAACTGTAGGCGCCCGGGTCATTTGCGAGAGATTGTAGAACTGCGCCGAATCTTGTAGCACCCGTCAACGCGGTTAACCCGCCGGAATGCAAGGGCTTGCTTTGAGTGTGGGAGCCCTGATCATTACAGAAATATGTGCCCCAGGCTGAATCGGGCACCGGGTCAACAGGGGAACAACCAGCAGCAGGTGATGGCTATAGCTGGGAATCAAGGCCCGACTACTCAGGGGAATGCAGCTCGGGGACGTGCATTCGTCATTGGAGCCAATGATGCTCGTCAGGACCCGAATGTTGTCACGGGTACGCACTTACTCAATCATCACTTCGCATCTATATTATTTGATACTGGAGCAGACAATAGTTTTATATCTTCCGAGTTTGTGCAATTGCTTGATTTGAGTCCTAGTAGGCTAGAAACTAGCTACTCTGTAGGAAATGGCCAATGGTAGAGTTGTTCAGGCCGATGAGATTATTAGGAAGTGCTCGTTGACATTGGAGGACCATGCCTTCGATATAGACTTGATACCTTTCGAGCTAGGAAGTTTTGATGTGATTGTGGGTATGGATTGGTTGTCGCAAAACGGAGCAGAGATTGTCTGTCGAGAAAAGTAGTACGTATCCCTATGCCAAACGGGGAAGTACTCAAGGTTCAGGGAGAACGACCGGGTAAGAACTTGAAGCTTATTTCCTGCATGAAAGCACGCCAGAGTTTACGAAAGCAGTGCTACGCTTTTCTGGCTCATGTGGTTGAAAAGAAAGACGAAAAAGGAAACTGTGGATATTCCAGTGGTACGGGATTACCCAGATGTATTTCCAGATGACTTGTCTGGTTTGCCTCCTCCACGACACGTGGAATTCCGTATAGAGTTGGTTCCTGGAGCTACACCGGTAGCAAAAACGCCATATCGACTAGCGCCATCCGAAATGCAAGAGTTGTCTAGTCAGTTACAGGAACTACTGGAGAAGGGTTTTATTCGACCGAGTCATTCACCGTGGGGAGCGCCGGTACTATTTGTCAAGAAGAAGGATGGATCGTTCCGTATGTGCATCGATTACCGTGAACTGAACAAGTTGACGGTGAAGAACCGATATCCTCTCCCCAGGATCGACGATTTATTTGATCAGCTGCAAGGAGCTTCGTATTTTTCAAAGATCGATCTTCGTTCTGGTTATCATCAGCTAAGGGTTTTCGAGGACGACATACCGAAGACTGCGTTCAGGACTCGTTACGGGCACTATGAGTTCTTGGTCATGCCGTTCGGACTGACCAACGCACCAGCTGTGTTCATGGATCTAATGAATCGGGTGTGCAAACCTTACTTGGATAAGTTCGTGATCGTGTTCATAGACGATATACTTATCTACTCCCGATCAAAAGAGGATCATGTAGAACATCTTCGGGCAATTCTGGAACTGCTACGCGAAGAGAAACTTTTGCCAAATTCTCAAAGTGCGAGTTTTGGTTGCGGGAAGTGAAGTTTTTGGGTCATGTGGTTAATGAGGACGGGATTCACGTAGATCCCGGCAAGATCGAAGCGGTGAAGAAGTGGGATACGCCCCAGACACCATCAGAGATACGGCAATTTTTAGGATTGGCCGGTTATTATCGTCGCTTCATCGCGAACTTTTCAAAGATCGCGCAACCGTTAACCCTGCTTACTCAGAAAGACAAGAAGTTTGACTGGGGATATGCACAAGAGCAAGCGTTCCAAACGTTGAAAGACAAATTGTGTAACGCGCCAATATTGTCTCTCCCAGACGGAACTGATGATTTTGTGGTTTACTGCAACGCGTCACATCAGGGATTGGGATGTGTACTAGTGCAGAAGGATAAGGTGATTGCCTACGCTTCGCGACAGCTTAAAGTGCACGAAAAGAACTACACCACTCATGATCTTGAGTTGGGCGCTGTAGTATTTGCACTCAAGATTTGGAGGCATTACTTGTATGGAACCAAATGCATCATCTTCACTGATCATAAGAGCCTTCAACATATTCTGGATCAGAAGGAACTTAATATGCGCCAACGACGTTGGGTAGAGCTTCTTAGTGACTACGACTGTGAGATCCGGTATCATCCGGGGAAAGCTAACGTGGTGGCTGATGCCTTAAGCCGTAAAGAATGTGTGAAACCACTGCGTGCACGAGCGTTGGGATTGACCATTCAAACCAACTTGAAAGCTCAGATCCAAATTGCACAGAGTGAGGCATTAAAAGAAGAATACCTTGCGGGAGAAGAGTTCCGGGGTTGGATAAACAGATGATACGCAAGGATGACGGTATTCAGTACTTCATGGATCGCATATGGGTACCCAAATGGGGAGGTGTTCGAACCTTAGTCATGGATGAAGCCCACAAGACGCGATATTCTATTCATCCTGGTGCAGACAAGATGTATCACGATCTCAAGGATCTGTACTGGTGGCCAGACATGAAGAAAGACATTGCCTTATACGTCAGCCGATGCTTGACGTGTTCGAAGGTCAAAGCTGAACATCAAAACCATCGGGATTATTACAGCAACCTGAAATTCCCGAGTGGAAATGGGAGAACATAGCTATGGATTTCATTACCAAACTCCCTAGAACAAGCAGCTGTCATGACTCGATATGGGTCATTGTTGATCGAATGACAAAGTTCAGCACATTTCTTGCCTATCCGAGAGATTACAAGATGGATAAGTTGGCGAGATTGTACATCAAAGAGTTCGTGACACGGCACGGGGTGCCGGTGTCAATCATATCCGACCGTGATAGCAGATTCACTTCACGTTTTTGGCAGACACTACAGAAAGCGATGGGCACTCGGTTAGACATGAGTACAGCCTATCATCCTAGACAGATGGCCAAAGTGAACGAACTATACAGACGCTAGAAGACATGTTGAGAGCGTGTGTAATTGATTTTGGAGGTAGTTGGGATGCTCATCTACCGATGATTGAGTTCTCCTACAACAACAGCTACCATACAAGCATTGGATGTGCTCCATTTGAAGCGTTGTATGGAAGGAAATGCAGATCTCCCGTTTGTTGGGCCGAAATTGGTGAAAGTCAGCTAACAGGTCCAGAGATCATTCAAGAAACAACAGACAAGAATTTCCAAATCAAAGATCGACTTAAAGTCGCGCGAGATCGCCAAAAGAGCTATGCCGACAATCGTCGGAAGCCTCTAGAATTCAATTCTAGGGATCGTGTGTTACTCAAAGTTTCCCCTTGGAAAGGAGTCGTTCGATTCGGAAAGAAAGGGAAGATAGCCCCAAGATACGTTGGACCATTTGAGATCACTGAGAGAATCGGTCCAGTGGCTTACCGGTTAAGGTTGCCACAAGAGCTTAGCGGTGTGCATGATACTTTTCACGTGTCCAGCCTCAAGAAGTGTTTGGCCGATGAATCCCTTCACGTGCCAATCGAGGAAATCAAGATCGATGACAAGCTTCATTTTGTTGAAGAACCCATTGAGATCATGGATCGAAAGGTCAAGCAACTAAAGCACAGTAGGATACCTATTGTTCGCGTAAGGTGGAATTCAAAACGAGGGCCAGAGTTTACATGGGAACGTGAAGATCAGATGAAACTCAAATATCCACATCTTTTCGAGGATGACACTCTTGGACCTAACTCCAGCTGAATTTCGGGACGAAATTCTCTCAACTGGGGGATACTGTGACATCCGTCACCTTAAGGTCCGTCAATTAACGTGATTGTCCGTTATCTATCCTTTGATCGATCATTCCTCATCCTTATTTGACTCTTTATGTGGATATCATGTGTGCATATTTATCGTTGTGTGTGCATTCGTTATAACCTATGTTAACCTTAAAAGACTTTTAAAACTTTCATTTACGAAACCGTCAAATATATCATTTTATATATATATTAAATGTTTTTAACATAACCATTTTTAAGTCATGACAACATTAAATGTACTTTTACAATTAATATAAAACATCTAATAAAGTCGTTTTTCAACCGAACCAAATTTGGGAAAGCTCGGGGTTAAGTGCAGGGACTAAACTTGTAATTTTGCAAACTTGGGCCGGGTATAAATACCCCTTACCAGCCCTAGAAACCCACTTTCACCATCTTCTTCATCTTCATCCTCCCTTCACACACAAAATCGCCATTCTAGCACCAAATCAAACCCGAGAGGTCTTGTTTTCTTCGTCTAGACTTCATCTACAGCTTAGACTACTCATTTCTAGCAGGTAGTCATCTTTGGTTGTCCGTTTTCCTAGCCTTTTCACGGCTGTCCAAAACTAGGGTTTCGGGTGTTCGGGTTCAACCCGAACACACAAGGTCGTATGGGTGTGTGTGAGGTCTTCTTGCTTGTGTTTCATGCTTGTGTATGTTTGTTGAGTGTTTCTGGAGGTCCTTATGGTGTAAAACCCGTGTTTAGAGCAGCTCGGGGGCTGCTCCACCCGACCACAGTCGCGATTCTGCAGATCAGGCGACTGGGTCAACCATGCGATTGAGCCGTGCGACTGAGTGGATTGTGCGACTGAATCATGCGTCTGAGTCAATCGCGCGACTGAGTTGTGCGACTAGGCATGTCGTGCGACTGAGTTGTGCGACTGAGTGTTTGTATGCGATTGAGTCATGCGTGCGAATGAGTGTATGCGATTGAGTCATGCGTATGAGTGATTGTGTGCGATTGAGTCAGGTGACCGACTGAAGGTGTGCGAATGTGCGTGATTCGCACGACTGGAGTCCAATCGCACGAATGAAGGTTCAATCGTACGAAAGTAGCTAATTCGCACGACTGAAGGTTGATTCGTGCGTATGGAGGTTGAGTCGTGCGATTGGGTGTTGTGTGGTACGACTGAAGGCCAGTCATACGAATGAAGGCTCAATCGTACGAATGAAGCTGATTCGCACGATTGAGGGTTGATTCGTACGAATGGAGGTTGAGTCGTGCGTCTGGCCTTGTTATGCGACTGAATTGTTGTGTTTGATTCCCTTGTGCGTGGTGTGAGTATGACGTGTGGTGTTGAGGTAACATTAACACAATAAGCCATTGTACGGCCACAAATATTAAAGTCAACGCGAAAAAGGGCACAAATACTATTTTAAACAAATTGAACCGACGCTTTACAACGATCAATCAACTTATAACTATTGACACATATTCAATACTTCTTCAATAACAATGAGACCTTTATTCAAATATCATCATCAATGGCGACAATGTCTTGTACTTGGATCTACTTAAGATCTAGTAAGCGTGTCAGTTTGTGTGTGTTATACGTGACCCAGCCGATACGACCCGAACCGACCCATCATTATTACGCGCTTATACATATCATATCATATCATTAATGCTTTACAATAACTGTCAATAGGTGTTTGACTGTTTATTTGCATTCAACATTTGGGATTACATTGCTCATACATACTTACCACCTAACAAGTGAGTTTCGTGGCCCCTTTTTACGCTTATACAATATTTCAATCATTTGCAACTTGGGGGAAAAGTATGCTTACTCATTTTCAATGCTGTACAACTTACATACATTTTACATACAAGGAATCAACGTGATACTGTGTTGCAAGTACTATTTGATACATGCTTGGGTCTGCTGTGTGGTTCTATCTTTGCAACTATTTAATTCCAGTGTGGGAACCGACGGTTAGGTATTGGTAGTACTACTGGGTTGACACCCCCACCCTTGTTCGATGGTATACTAGTTGGTACCATCAGTGGCCAGGAACGGGCCCTTGGGTGAATATATGCCGACAATTTCTTTGTGTACGTCGCTAGGTTTGGTTGCAAAGCTCATGTCATGTGATATTTACTTGTGTATATAACTGTATTCACGGTATTCCATTACGCTTACTTATACAGCATCACTTACATTTTATTACATAAACCTGCGAGCTCACCAACAATTATGTTGACCGTTTTAAGCATATCTTTTCAGGTGATCATGCAAGTCCAGGAATCTAGGTGTGCTGCCTTAGTGGAGACCCTAGGATGCATTTTTGGGACTTAACATGTTTTGATTAACAATCTTTTTGAACAATGTTAACAGTTGTAAACAATTATCATCTTTTGAAACTTGTTCCCGGGTTGTGGGAAATAACATTTACAATTTCATCTTATGTGAATATGTGTATCTTCATCATGTTATGCTTATGGCTATGTTGTCGTGAACATTGACTAAACACGACACAAGTCCCCTTGTTGTCGGGTGTCGTCATGACACGCTTGTCATCATTTATTATATTGCATCTCTATCGCTTACCATGTGTTATGACGATCCCGATCTCGTTACATCCCCGTGTTTCCGCTTTTAGCGGGGGTGTGACATTGCAGGTTCGGGTATTGATGATGATCGAATTCAAGGTGCGTATGTGTTTCAATTGAAATTGAAGTTACAAATGGTTCAAATGGGTTTATTAGAAGCTTTACCCTTGATTAAAAAGGTTGAATTTGATCAGTTTCATATCGAATGGTTTGAACATTGATTCGGGTGTTTCCGCTTGAGTTATGATTTATCCGTACGCTTCTTGTTTTAATTGATGAGCATTTTATGATCGCAATGATCACAGAGACGGTTTCCAGCAATGAATTCGATTGTATCGGTCCAAGATGAGTTGAAACGGATTGATTTTTGAATGCTTGATTCGGTTTCATCTCTTTACACAGAATCGGTAGTTTAATTTCGAATTAATGGGGTTACAGGTTCGAAACTTGGTCGCGAGGGTTGAGGACTGTTTTATTTCATATAAAAATGATGAATTTGTGTTGTTTGGGTGTCGCCGGAGCGATGGCCGGAGTTGGTGGCTGGAAAAACGGGGATGGGGGCGGTTTGGGTTGTTTTAATTAATTTACAAGTTTAGTCCCTGTAGTTTTAGGTCTTTATTATTTTAGGTAATAAAGCTTTTATTGCAAGTATTAAAAATTACAAATTCAACCCTATACTTTATAAAAATCCAAACTTTTAATAATTATTCCATTTATATATTTATAAAAACATTATAAAAATTATAAATCTTGCCAAATATTTATTATTACTTGTTAAACAATTTTATTTATTTATCTTTATAAATCTCCTAGAAATTTAAAGTTTAATTAATAATTTTTTTAATAATAATTGAAATTCATAAATGATATATAAAACATCATTCGTTTAACATTAAACTTATATACTTTATAAGTTTTGTAGAAACTTTAGGATACAATTATTCTTTTTATATTAACTCATAAAGAACAATTTAAGACTATATAAATTTATAACTCCCAATTTTATAAAGTATAAAATTTATTATAAATTGTTTAAGTGATTTAATAAATGGAATTAAATAAAACAATTTTTAAGATTAAACTACACTTCTAATTTATATGGTTCATTAGAATAAAATAAATTTGACAATGAAACTTTCTTTGCATGAAAGTCCAAAATGGGTTCGGGTTTTGGGTTTATAATTTAAAATTAAGCGGATGTTACACAGGGAATGAATGGGAAGATCGAAAAGTTGGAAGAAGAAAAGATTTTTTGCTTAGACGCATGGAATTGACTAAGCATTTTATTCGAACAAATATAGAACCAAAATGGATGGTTTTGTGTCTATTACCAGTTCTTCCTTCTGAGTTGAGACCAATCTAGCATATAGATGAGGATAAACTAGTGGCCTCGGATATTAATGAAATCTATAGAAGAATTATCTATCGGAATAATACTCTTACAGCAGCTCTACATAAGATATTGGGATTTTTTTAAATGAGTGAGTTATTTCACTATGATGTTATACCGTAACTAATTGAAACATAGTCCAATGGATATTTTTAAAGAAACTGTACTTTGTATTTAACAAAAAGTCATTAAATGGGAAAATAAGGAAAGATTTTTTAATATCCTTGATATATGCTTCCAATAATGATTTTGGTAACTACTCAAATATATATAGATTGTTATGTTCCATGTATATATATTTTTTCTACTGATAGTTGGTTAGATCTAAACTAATAACATACCCTTCGTATATTATTCCATTCATACAAATATAGAATAAAACATACTGTACCTATGGTGGAACAAAACTTTTGTCCGGATACTTTAGGGCTATGACGTACAAAAAATAATACTATTTGTACCATTTATGTACCAATGATGCCTACAAATAACATGCCTACAATTAAGACAAATGTATCATTTCTTTGGACATACTTTTGTACCAATATACATCATAGGTATGCTATGTACCACCTTTACTTGTGGTACATAGCATAACTGATTGGTACAATCAAAGTAAAAGCAATATAGTGTATAGAACATATACAACATATATCACTTACAATACTATTACTATATTGCTTTTATACATTGACTATGTATCAATTTCCAAATAGATATATTACCATAACGCAACTCACCAACTCTCCATCGTTATAACATTGGGAGCCACTTTTTATTTACAGTATGTATAGCTATTGCAAAATCAAGTCCTATTGATCGTTTATCATACCAAGGATATACATATGTTATATCTCCTAAATAGAATATACATTGATTCTACATTACAGCTCATAATGTAGAATTGGGTATACCAAATACATACAATATACAATAATTTCATTTTTATATAATAAAAAACAGACATCACAACCTGGAATAGAGAAATTTTCTTTCTCTATTCCGTCTTTTATATCAAATCGATCATAACCACTACCTACATTCCACGAAATTGTGCACCACAAATAGGAGCTAATAAAAAGACCCGCGATCCCATAAAAAGACATCACAATTCCTTGTGGAAAAAAAACGATTTCCTGAGACGGAAATAAAGATATCAACTTTCTACCAAGATAACTCGAGGTTCCAACCAACAAGAATCCCAATGAACCTAAAAAAAGGATAATAGCCCAGCAGAAATTACTTGTTTTTCGAGCCCCCTTTATAGGTTCTATCCATAGATGTTCTGATCGCCAACTCATACTTGATCCCGTTGCTTTTTTGGAATTGAGAGAATACCCCAAATGAATTTGACTTTAGTCCGTTTGTTTCCGAAGTAACTCGCATCAACTAGCACTAGTTTGATGTGAACCTTTAGGAGTAATTCATTAAGTTGGTTAGATCTAAACTAATAACATACCCTTCGTATGATCTCACTAAAGATAGCCACGTACATATAGATAGACCAACGTTACAGTTCAGCCATCCGCCGATTCGAGTCTATTTGAAAATAGCTAGAACATAGCATTTTCTGGAGACATAAGAATTTTTCGGCGGAAGCCGCTTATACCATATTTGCTAAATGGATATCTGTGTTATGATACAAACGTCAATTTGAAAAAAATAGATGTGATTTTGTGCCATCGGCGCTAAACAATTTGGTTTTTTGAACATGAAGAAATAAAGAAGCCATTGCGATTGCCGGAAATACTAGGCTTACTAAAGGGACCAAAACAGAGGGAAAGTTAAGAGTTGTCATAGAATGGGTACCTCGATTTACTATATGTACCTGTTATTATTATTTAGATTTTATATAGATTATTGATAATATAAAGATATCTTATTATGTATCTTATTATATATAAGGATATCTTACTTACTATAATTTGATAATTCTAAATTGGAATTATCATTACTTAATATCTATAGATATAAGTATCTATCTAAGTGAGTATATAATGTAGTTTTTCATTTTCTCCATGAAGGATTTGAAAGGACATGGATTTGCTCTTGTCTTCGAATTTCATTTATTAAGCTAAGCAAAAAGTTTCTTAAAAATGAATTAGATTCTACTTATTTAAATTCTATTTATATTGAAGGGTTTGTTAGAATCCCATCCAGCAGGGATTCTTATTCAAAATAGGATTATCGTAAGATATAGAAAGATAAAATTCTATATTTTCTTTTCTATATTTTAATTATATATGACATATGATGAGAACAAGATATTTCTTTTGCCTAATTTTACGAAAAAAAGAATTTTCTCTTTTATCTTGTTAATAGAGGCTTCTTGATCAATAATCAGGAATTAATATAGAAAAGGTTCTTTTCTGTGACTTTTGATTCTTTATAAAATTAGATCTTATGTCAATAAAGAAAACCCCATTCGTCTAATTTTGACTTGGATTCCGATAAACTAGTTACTTGTTTGCTCAAAATAATTGAACTTAATGTTTTAATTTGATTCAAATGACAGAAAGTGTGGAGTTGAAATAACTCACTCAGAACGCTTTTTAAAGGATTATGTGGTACGATTAGATCGAATAAGCCCTTCTGGAATAAATACTCAGCCGCTTGTGAACGTCAAGTATTGTTTTATTCAATGTTTGTTCAATTACTCTTTTACCCGCAAAGGCAATGTAGGCATTGGGTTCAACAATAATGATATCCCCCAACATACCAAAACTAGCTGTCACCCCACCGGTAGTAGGAGATGTAAGGATTGGTACATAGAATAACTTTTTATTTGATTGATAATCATATAAAGCAGAAGATATTTTAGCCATTTGCATCAAGCTCAAACTTCCTTCTTGCATGCGTGCCCCTCCGGAAGCACACACTATAATAAGAGGTAGAAATTCTTTAGTAGCGTATTCAATCAAACGGGTAATTTTCTTCCCGACTACGGATCCCATACTACCCCCCATAAACTGAAAATCCATAACCGCAATTGCTACGTTAATACCGTCTAGTTGCCCTATGCATGTTTGAACAGCCTCGGTTAATCCTGTCTTTCTTTGATAAGAATCGATACGATTTTTATAAGGCTCCTCCTCCGAATAAAATTCAATGGGATCCAGAGAGACCATGTCTTCACCCATAGGCTCCCAAGTACCCGGATCGATCAAAAGTTCTATTCTATCTGAACTACTCATTTTCAAATTATATCCACATTGTTCACAAAGATTCATTTTTTATTTAAAAAGTTTCTTATAATTTAATCCATAACAATTTTCGCATTGAACCCACAAATGCCTGTATTTTTGAGTTACATCCAGATCAGTAGAACTTTCTCGTATCATTTGATCACTCGTTCTGGCATCTGCGTTTTTACTACTATTTCCACTTTCACCACAAATGGAACTAGAAATGTAATTGTTACTGGAAGTGTCACTACCGCTTACAATGTAACTATCAATACAGATTTGAGACTGAAGATAACTGTCAATGCAACTATTAATGTGATTATTCCAAGTATACTGAGTATCATTCATGTAAGGATCTTGTTGGGGATTCTTACTCTTAGATCCATTATTCAGATAACTAGAATTCCGATAAAAAGAACTTTCTAGTTCATTACAAAAATGATGATCATTGTCAATCTCAAAAATATGATTTTCAATATCAAAATAGATAGAATAAATGTCCCCATTACTATCTTTCACTAAAAAAGTATCATCAGAGATGAAATTCCGAATGCCCTTGACGCCAAAAAAAAGATCAACATTACTGTAATTGTCATGACCACCCCAACTCTGAATGTTTTTATCCGTATCATTTATATTCGGATCTTTACTTTCACTGGCATTTTCAATAGGACCAAGACTGCTCGTTGATTTACTTAACCTACATCTATGTTCGAACTCCTTCTTAAATAACATCGAATTGAACCACCATCTTTTCATAGAGTTTTATTGCTCCATATTTGCATGAAAATACAATAGATGAATGGTCATTCGACGAAAAATCATTATGATTCTTCTGTCTATCAATAACTTCATGCATTGCGCGGTGGATGTGAAGAAGTAGGCCATTATCTCGGAAATAATGAGACAAGCTAGTATTTGCAGTGAATCCCCCTGTTAGGTAGTCATGCATTATGATAGAAACTCCCAATTCTCTGGCAAATACATCCCTTTTAAGCATTTCTTCGCATGTACCCGCAGTAGCATTCAAGTAATGCCCTTTGATTTCACCTGTTTCAGCTTGTGCTTTATAAATAGCTTCGGCACAAAATAAGAAACGGTCTCTCCAACGCATAAATGGTTGGGAGTTCACGTTCTCATCATCTTTAGTAAAATCAAGGCCACCACAAAGACATTCATAACAAGCTCTACCGTAGTTTTTAGCGGATAACCCCATCTGAGCTATTTAAGAACATAATGGGTTTATAGTTGTAAAAATATATTTACGTTATTCACGGCTTACACAACAGGTACCTACCGTATTTTTTGTTCGCCCATCAGTCAAATAAAATAGATCATTCCTTTAGGAAGAACCAATCAAAGAATTTCTTTATATCCCTTCTAAGCGTTTTATTTCGTATGGTATTTTGTAGGACTAAAGGATACATGGATAGCTTACAAAATCTATTTTTTTCTTGTCGTTTTCGACTCAAAAACGGCAATATTCCAAAGAATTTGTATATCTTTGGTAGCTTTACACCATAGGTATGGTAATGTACATATCTATAGATTCGGTACTATATATAGATACAATGGGGATGTTGGTAACTAACTGAATAAGATTTCTCGTTGGTGTTAGATATATTTGTAGGCATAGCCATTATAGACCGAGTGGTACAAAATAAATACATAGGAATTTGTATCCTTTGTACATTAGGGATTTGTATCCCGGATATTTGTAGGCATTATAGCCATTATGTAGCCTATAGCGTAATGGTACAGATATTTGTCCCATTTAGAGTATTTGTAGGCTACATCATTGGTACATAAACGGTAACTAACTATAGGTCTGATTAGCTATATATACATTGTATCTATAGGTCTGATTGTGTTGTAGCTATACATTGTATAGCTACATATAGCTACATAAATGGTAACTATACATTGTATAGCTACATTTTTGTGTAATCAGACCTATAGATATAATGTATCCCGGATGTATAGCTATACAATGTATAGCTACATTTTTGTGTAGCCTACAACGTATGGTACAAATATGTTCAAATACGTTATAGGCTACATTGTATATATACATTGTATATATACATTGTATATATACATTGTATATATACATTGTATTGTATATATACATTGTATATATACAATGTATCTCGGATGTATAGCTATATATAGCTATATAATGTATATATACTCTATATCTACTATATAGTATGGTACAAATATGTAGCTATACATCCGAGATACAATCAGACCTATAGAGTATTTGTAGGCTACATCATTGGTACATAAATAGTACAAATAGTATTATTTATAGGTACACATCATTTGGAATATATTGTACGTCATAGCCATTATGTTCCATGTATATTTGTAGGCGTAGCCATTATAGACCGAGTAGTACATAGCATACCTATAGTGTATATTAGTACAAAACATCATTTAGAAATATATTTGTATCCTTTGTACCAATGATGTATATGTAAATCCTAGATCTGATTGGTTTAATTGTACCAATCAGATCTATAGGTCTACTATTCTATAGAACTTTCTAAAACTCGAATAGAACACGATGTGTATGTACATTGCTTGATAATTGCTTATCTACAGTAATAATTCATTGTAAATAGAGGTAAAGGACAATTAGCTCTAGGACACCAACGTAATTTCCAAAATAGTAGATCTGCAGGGTCTCAAAATAAATATAATTTCTTAGGGTAATAAAATTGTATCTGCTTGATTTATACCATGAAGAGCTAAAAAACAAAAATTGTGTTTTCATTATGGTCTTACAGAACGACAATTACTTTAATACGTTTGTATAGCCAGAAAGGGAAAGGGGTCAACAGGTCAGGTTTTACTACAATTACTTGAAATGCGCCGATGTACGTATTCAAAGAATCCTATTAGTCCCCTGTATATAACGCTTCAATATAAAAAGATGAGTCTTGGTATTTACATTATCTCGTCTTATCCATTGTGATGGTACAACTGTTTTTGAGGGATGTGTAATTACGATTTTGCAGAAAGATTTATGGGGTTGCTCCCTATAGTGGTACATAATGTAAATACCATTGTAAATAAGGATTACAAAACGATGTATAAGTACCATATATCAATTGAAACCAAAAAAGTGGAATGGGTTTCATCTAATTTTGACTTGGAATACAATGGGGAAAACGTAATTACCACTTTCTACCTCAAATGATCATATAGAAAAGGTGTTCTACCTGATGGGATATGATGGTGATTTTGAGAAGGCAGTAATAAAGAAAGGAAGATTGTGTAAGCTATATAGATTTCTGTATCACACTTATCTCAAGTGTATCTCCAACAGGAAATCCAAATTGGATAGATTTTCTAGACACATTTCTTCTGGAATCATTGACATATTTGAGGGGAGGACATACAATTACTCAAAGTACATCTTGGGTGTCTGAGTGACCAAATCAGAGTACAGAAAGTTGACAAGATGTTAGATGTTCCCAAGGTTCTTACAATTGATCATAAATGCTGAGCTTCCTGGAATAGACCAAGATGCTGATGTGTTTGTTCAAGCACATCTAGGAAGATCTGTGCTCAACAAGATAAGTGGAAAATACCAAGGTGAAGACATGCCTTTGTTTGCTCATGTGCCTGACCCTAATGCCAACATTCCTCAATAATTGATATGGGAAGAACCATAAGGAAGTTTACCTACTAACTCTATGGAAGCCTCACCTTCACCTCATCAATCACCCATTCACCAACACCATCAATCTCCCCAACCATAATCACCAGCCAGTTAAAACACTCAACAAATCTCTCCAATTCACCCTCCATCACCAAATCAACTCTAAATACAACTTTTTCAACAACCTCCAACTCCAAAAAATCAATCCACTGAGAGCATTTACACAGGGGAGACAGAGTTAGCCTCACAAGCAAGTACAGTTCAACTGTCATTAACCAAGACTGAATCCCCTGTCCATTCAAATGATACTGAACCTGTCTCTCCAGTCACTGACCATCAGCAACAACAACAACCACATCAAGAACTGGCAGATCAAGCCATTGAGTCCAGTTTAAGCTAAGCAAGTATAGCCCCAGAAGAAGTGAATGATGATGAGATTGCTGCTCAACATCAGGAAGAAGAAGAGAGGCCAACTATGTTGATGTGATTGCTTACAATGAAGATGATCTCAGTGATAATGATATCCCAGTCAGCAAAAGTTATCTGGTTGTTGAATACAACAAGCTTGTTGTCAAGTCTAACAATAGAAAGCAAAGAATTCAAGAGTTGAAGGGGATGATAAAAGAAAAAGATGATCAGCTGATGAAGCAAAAATCAAGAATTGAAAGATTAAGAGAAGATGCACAAGACAACAATGAAGTGATTGATGCACTTCTTCAACAAGAAAAAAAGCTCAAAGAATCAGTGAGGTTTGAGAAGGCTGAAAAGGAGAAGCTGATTTTGGAAATTGATCATGTAACCAACTCTCTCTCTCTCTGCTCAATCTGCTCTACTAAAAAGGAAAGAGGAAGAGATAAAGGAGCTAAAGATGAAAATCTATGCCCTGAAATCAAATGCTACTCCATCAACAAAACCATCAAAAGAAACCTCTGAGATTTCAAAGCAGCTCATTCAATATTCAAGAAAAAGGAAGTACTTGGGTCCTGTTAAGAAGGAAGTGATTGAAGTACAAGATTCTCCTAAATGATCAAGGCCTACATCATCTGAGTATATTCCTTCAATGGATGTATCAACTTCAAACCTAAGTCTCATAATGTAACTGAAAGTGATGCTGAATGGGATGAGCTTACTAAAGATGAGTCTCCCAAAGAACTGCGGACCACCAAAGACATATTAGAAGAAAGGCCTGAGTCAAACATGTTTATGACCCTTATCAACCATGGGTTTCCTTTTGATGTGGTTGAGAGGATGAATGTGACTAAAATGAAGGATCTACTGAAAGAATTTGAGCTTGCTAGATTCATGATCCCTAATTGTGACTATGAAGCCTTCACAACATTTCAGTCTTTTTAGAAAATCAAGAAAGATTTGGGTCACTGTGATACATCAAAGCTCAACAAATACAATAGGACCTGTTGGCTACAGGGTCACAATTACAAATTGCACGAGCTTAAGGGAAGAAAAGTGGGTAAGCTAAGGAGAATGATGGAACATGTTATGAAGGTGGAGTTAGAAACTGGATTAAGATTCAGGACTAAAGCCCCTAATCCCATTCATAGACATCCAAAGAAGATCCCTACTGAGCCAGTAATAGTTGAAAGCAAGGATCAACACAAAGGAAAAGAAAATTTTATCAGAGAACCCAGAGAGGTAATACCAGGAAAAGTTTGGCCATTGGGCACAACTGTGAGAGAGATTACTGAAGAAAAATCTTCTCTAATCCAGTTGTTTGATCACATTACAACTCCTACTTCTGCTGAGGAAAACAGGATTATGGCCTGGAAATTTGACTCATAGTGGGATTGTGCACTTATCAACAGAGTATCTGGAAGAGTTGAATACTTCCACCTACTTGAATCAATCTTGGTGTTGCCTGATGCTGACATTAAAGACCTTCAAAGCCTGATAATCTCCAACTACCCAATAAGCCCAAGAGGAAGAGATTTCTCTGTGTTGGTAGGAAAGTTGAAAACAAAGTTCAAGGATGATATTCTCAAGGAAGCAAGAAGGGAAGATGAAGAACACAAGAAAAGACTCAAAATGGAAAGAAGATCAAACTCCAACTCTGCAGGACCGTTTAAGGGCTTAAACACAATTACAACACAACAACACAATGAGGAGATTAACTAAACTTTAATCAAACAGTGAACTGGAAAACCAAAGTGATACAAAGAACACAAGTAAAGCAAAAGACAGAACAAGAGAGTATGGGTTTCAAGGAGGCAGTATATTGCTTTCTCAAGTTCTTTTACAAGTGTTACAAAGCATAAAGAAAAGATACAAGAACTTGAAATACTTATACTACAACCTACAGCCGGCTATACTTTGAAAGCCAGCTGGATACAATTGACTAGACACTAACAAAATCAATTGTAGGATCAAAAGGCATATCTGCCTTTTGACCTTGTGACTATGACATGCCATAGCTCACATCCTTATACAATACAAAAAGGATAAAGTACATAAAGTGGAAAGTTGAAGACTCAAGACCTCAATGTACAGTTACCAAAAGCAAGACCCTTTTCACCAACTCATGTAAGTTGGTGACTTTACAGAGATGCAGCGGAAAAGGTGCTTTATGGAACAGTACATCAGATAAAGCATGTGTACTAAAAGTCTTCGGAAGAAATCTGTCTTCATAGGTTGAAGCTTCGGAAGACTTTGTCTCTGAAGCTTCGGAAGACTTCATGTTTGGCTTCGGAAGATATTGGTCTTGGCTTCGGAAGATTTTACACTTAGAGTATTTTCTAATGCTTTGTGTAAAACTTCCGAAGCATTCTTCACTTCAGTACTTAGTGCATGTTGCTGAGACACTTAGGCTGTTTTGGGTTGCATCAGACTTCAGGAATCCTTACAAACTCCCCCTAGGCTGATGCTACCAAAACACTTGGAAGATCTTCAAATGTTGGTAGTCTTCAGTACAATCAGGACCATTCCTTTCTTCATGAGATGGTCAGGATCATCAAGACTTTCATAGTATCTTCTCATCTCAAAGAGATCATGCAGAGGTAAGTTGATTATGTCTTGCCATGAGTAGACATTCTCAACACCTTGATCTCTGATAACAGTCCATCTCTCTGGATTGGTAGAGTAAGTCCAGGACAAGATGGGTGTCTCACTAGTTAGAGGAGCCACTTGAATAGGAGTTGATTGGGCTGCCTCATCATGCACTTCCTCAGGTTGATCTGATTCAGCCTGAGGTGCAGAGGTAGATGACTTTGGCTTCTTCTTCTTAGTCTTTGGTTTAGAAGCCATCCTCTTCTTCCTCTTGGATGTCTTTAACTGAGAAGACTGGTCTGCAGCACCATGTTGATCATCAGTGTCTTTCTCAGTTGGGTGTTCCTCCCTCACAGGTTCAGAAGGAGAGGGAGTTTGACCCTGCCTAGGATCAGAAGATGAAGCTTGCTGAGGCTCAGCTGGAGGTGCTGGTTGAGGTGTCTCTGGTTGTTCAAACTTGACCTCCACTTCAGGTGGGACTTGACTTGGAAGAGAGTGCAAGTCAATGAGTTCTCCACTTTTAATCTTCTGCTTGATCACCCTAATATGCTCATCCATAGTGGATAGAGACATGGGGCCAAGTCTCCTTCCGGAGAATCCATACAGCTTCAAGAAGCTCACCATTCTTTGTCTGTCAGCAGACTTCTTTGCATTCTTTTGAATGATGGCCCTTGACTTTGCAGCTTCTTCCCTTAGTTTCCTTTTAGTTGTCTTTCTTTCCTTGACTAACTCAAGCTCAAGTTGCTTTAGATACTCGAACTCAATGAAGTCATAGGACAAAGGGAGAAGTGCATCTGCCTGATAGAAGCCTGTGGCACTCAGGTAGTTGATCATCTTGATCCTATCTTCTTCTTTATCTACCTGAGGTTCTTGTGGAGCCACATCTTCCTGTGCAGGACTTTCTTGAACTGGTGAGAGAGTAGGAGCATGCTTGTAAAGTCTTTTCTGTCTCTTCTCCTCTTTGAGTTGGAGAAGTATCATTGCATCCTCTTTCTCCTTCAACTCTCTTGACACTTCCTGTCAGCCAGTTCATTTAGTTCTTCTAAGGGGAGGGAGATGATCTCATCAATGTCATAGTTCCTGGTCTGTAAGTAGGTAATCCTGACTGCCCTTAACTCATCATCTTGAGTATTTGGTCTGGGAGCAGCCCTGATTGCAGCTTGCATGAAGCTAGATGACCCAGTGGAACTTTCTCCCCTTAGTCTCCTTTTCCCTCTCTCTCTTCCTCCTCAATTTCCTCAGGAGTCATTATCCTTTTCCCTTTGTCACCAACAGACCTTTGTGACTCAGGGTGGATTGAGGCTTGGCCTTCATTGCTTGGAGTAGCTTCCATGCTCTGGCCAGAGAGAGGCTGAGAAACACCTTCACCAGCAGGTGTCTCAGATGGAGTTTGGACCTCAGCAGCAGTTGTTGATGATGAGACAGGGGTCTCAGGTTCTGTCACTGGGCCTTCAGTCAAGGTTTCCCCTATGAAACTAATCTTAGGGTCCACCTCAACATCCAGTTGACCGATGACATTGCCTGATTCCCTAAGTCTCCTTCTTAGAGTAAACTCTGCAAGGATCCTGTCTTGGATTCTTTGAGCCAGCCTGTCAGCTTGTCTTGAATTGCTTGGATTGACAAGTGGCAAGTTGACTAAATCCAGTCTTTCATAAAAGCTCAGGCTTTGGAATTGAAAAACTTCTTGTTGGCCTTGAACTCTTTGAAGTATGAGGGCTCTCCTGTCATCATCATACCTCCACCTTATGATGTGATTGCCAGTTCCTAGTGGTGGAGATGAGACAGCCCTTGGTATACCTTCCTCAAAGAGACTCCTGATGAGAGAGTCTATAGAGTCCACATTAATGTGAACTTGAGGAAGTTGCTGAGAATGCACAACAGCAAGTGAGGATGGTGAGTCCTCTATGTCCATTCTCTCTGAAGAACTCCCAGGTTCTGTGGTTGTAACAACTTTCTCCCCCTTTTTGGTAGCATCACCCACTTGCATAGGTGAGCTGGAGGATAAGTCAATCACTTCCACAGGTTCTTGTGTTCCTGGTTGAGCTCTCCTTAAAGGTCTCCCAGCTAGTTTTTCCTGCAGATATGAAATCTGGAGTTGCTGATCATTGACCCTGTTTTGCAGGGTAGTCACCTGAGATTCCAAGTGACTAACCTTAGAGACTAAGTAGGTGCATGTTTTTGACAGTTTTTGCACCTTTAGTCTCAAATTCCCCTCATCTTCATCAGAAGATTCATTGGGGGATGAGATGATTGGACCAAAGTCCTCTCTCTCACCACCAGCTTGAGTTTCTTGGCTGCTGGTTTTCCTCTGCTCACTGGCAGCCTCAGTTGAGATGCCAATGGGCTGAGTTGCCATGGTTGAGGTCTTAATGATGTAATCACTTTCAAAAGTGAGAGCCTCTTCCATATGGACATCCTGAACAGGTTCAGAAGTGTCCACCTCAGTAATAGGTGACTGATGGGGGATAGACTGAGGAGAGTCAGAGGTACTCATCTCTCTTTGAGTAGGGGAGGAGAAGAGAGACTCATGGTACTCACTGAATCCTAAGTCTTCATCAGTGTAAAAGGATAGGTTGGGAATTGGTTGGTTGAGATCCAAAGGCTGGGGATGGTAGCTGTCCCCTGAAGGTTGTCCACTTGAGTGTTGAGACTCAGAGTGAAGGCTTAAGGTTGTTGGGCTATTGAGCTCATCAGGGTGAGCTTGAGGAACCTCAGCCCTGATAGGTGAAGTAATGGGAGTGGTTTGCTCCTCAGGAGAAGTGGGAGCTCTAGTGTCCACTTCTTCCTGTAAGGTTGAGTATTTGGGGGCCTGCACAGACTCAATAGCCTGAGCAGGGGTTCGTTTGGATTTTCTTTGGTAGGTGAGGGTGATTTCTGGTCTTTTTAATGGTAAGGACAAAAGAGGTGTGGGTTCAACACTAGCTTGTGTTGCTAGGTTGTCACCTTGAGCAATGAGCTCTAACATTTTTGGGACTAGGGCTGTTTCTACCCCAGAGAAGCCTACAGTTGGCTTCTTCATTATTTTAAAGATGCCGGGCTTCATCTGTCCCAATTTAAGAATATTACCTGTTTCCCTCAACTGTGAGCCCAGTTCACAGTTGAGAATGTGTTGAACATATCTAGGAAACATGTAATACTCTAAGGAGTCTAAGTTTGCAAGTAAATTAGTATAAACAAATTGTGAATACCTGAACTTGACCCCCTGAACCATTCCATGAACTATAAAGGAGAGATCCTCAGGAATCTGGTCCCATCCACCATGCTTGTTTGACAAGCTGTGGATAACCACATGGAGCAGGAATTTCCATTGGGATGAGACCTTCCCTTTCCTAAAGGTCTTTACAGAGAAATCTCCCTCATAGCCCATCTGCTCAAAAGAATGATTAACAGCTTCTTTTGGGAAGGACACCTCACCTTCTTCATCATCCAGCTGTAGATGTTGGTTAATGATGGCCGGAGTGATGAAGATTGTCCTCCCTTGCACTGTGGCAGACAGTGCCTTCTCCCCATCCATAATGACCTCTTGGCAGGTCTTCCAGAATTCAAGCAAGTGATCCTCATATAGAGTAGGATCAATGGTCAGGGAGGTGAAATAATTTGACAGAGTCAAGAATTGGCAAATCTCTGAGAAACTTGCATCTTTCTCAGAGCTTAACAGAG
Source organism: Flaveria ramosissima (assembly GCA_025215565.1). NCBI lineage: Eukaryota > Viridiplantae > Streptophyta > Magnoliopsida > Asterales > Asteraceae > Flaveria > Flaveria ramosissima. The sequence continues at coordinate 8,655,955 of CM046044.1, read as the reverse complement.
CAACTTGATTATGTTGCCTGTGTAGTTGCATGGAGAAATCAGGGTTGTTTCTGCGGTTAAGGTTGGCCATTTCAGAAGCTTAAGGGTGAAGAAAGGTAGAAAGCAAAGGCGGTTTAGAGAATTAGGTTAGAGAAACAGTAGAATTGAGGAAGATAGTGGGAAAGAGGGGGAACCGTTGGGTATTTATATGAAAAGGGATTTGAACCAAAGTTAATGAAAGAGGATAAACTTTGAAATCCGAAAGTCGGTCCCACCTCTGAAAAGGTAGTTTACTTTTGCTCAAAAAGTAGTTTTCTTGGAATTCGAAAAGCTTCCGAAGTTTATTTGTCTTCGGAAGTTTTGATTGAAAAAGCTTCCGAAGCTAAAATGGCTTCGGAAGATTTTCCTGAGAGTCTTGATAATTTATGCTTCGGAAGAGAAATAAACCTTGAATGCTTTGTATAGAAATAAACAAAGCTTCCGAAGGTTAATTTTGCTTCGGAAGGAAAAGGTTCTTAAAATAAATAAGTGTCTGAGATAAGAATTTTAAGCTTCGGAAGATGAATTTGACTTCTTCCGAAGGTAAAATCTCTTAGACAGTTATTTATTTTGAAGACATGTTTTTCTTCCGAAGATAAAATTTTATCTTCCGAAGTATCAAAAATTTTCAAGAATCTAAGGAAAGTCTTCAAAAAGAATTTTACATCCAAAGAAAACATGAGCTTATGAAAGTGATGAACTAGACAACTTAGGACACACATATTTTAAGAAGAAATAATTAGAATTAGTTTTAATAAAAAGTCTACTCAAAGTTAATCATCCCAATAGCTGATATCAGATACTTAAATCTCTGTTCATCAAAAGCTTTTGTGAACAGATCAGCATATTGTTCATCTGTATGAACTTTGACTAGTTTAATTAATCCTTTTTCATAGTTATCTCTTATTAAATGATACCTGATGTTGATGTGTTTGGTCCTTGAGTGCTGCACAGGGTTCTCAGTGATAGAGATAGCACTATTGTTGTCTATGTGGATAGGAGTCTCTTTGAAGTTAAATCCATAGTCCAGCATCTGATTTTGAATCCAAAGCACTTGAGCACAGCAGCTTGCAGCAGCAATGTATTCAGCCTCAGCAGTTGATGCAGACACACAGGATTGTTTCTTGCATTGCCATGAGACCACCCTTCCACCAAGGAATTGACATCCCCCAGATGTAGACTTTGCAGTCATATTGCAACCACCATAATCACTATCTGTATAGGCATACAGATTGAAATTTGGATTCTTTGGATACCATAGACCAAGTGTTGAAGCACCTTTGAGGTATCTTAAAATCCTTTTCACAGTGATTAAGTGAGACATCTTAGGGTTGGCTTGATATCTTGCACAAATACATGTAGCAAACATGATATCAGGCCTGCTAGCTGTAAGATACATAAGAGACCCAATCATAGCCCTGTATAAGTGCTCATCTACACACTCCCCCTCAAGATCTGGACCAAGGGAGTGGTTTCTGGCTATGGGTGTCTTAGCAATCTTACAATCAGTCATATTGAACCTCTTGAGTATGTCTTGAACATACTTTGACTGACTTATGAAGATGCCATCTTCAACCTGCTTCACTTGAATTCCCAGAAAGAAGTTGAGTTCTCCCATTGAACTCATCTCAAATCTGTCTTTCATCAGCTTCTCAAAGTCTTTGCAGAGCTTTGGATTAGTTGAACCAAAGATGATGTCATCAACATATACTTGAACCAGCAATAAGTCATTTCCCTGTCCTTTGATGAAGAGAGTTCCATCTATAGTACCTCTTCTGTATCCATGCTTACAAAGATACTCAGATAGTGTCTCATACCACTTCCTGGGTGCCTGATGCAGCCCATAAAGAGCTTTGTCAAGCTGGCAGACATAATCAGGATATCAGGTCTACCAAAACCAGGTGGCTGTTTGACATAAACCTCCTCATCAATCACTCCATATAAGAAAGCACACTTTACATCAAGTTGGTAGACCTTGAAGTTCTTGGATGCAGCAAATGCCAGGAATATCCTAACAGCTTCTAGTCTTGCTACAGGAGCAAAGACATCAGTGTAGTCAATCCTTCTTCTTGTGTGTATCCTTGAACAACTAGTCTTGCCTTGTTTTGATGATGATTCCTCTATCATCCTTCTTGTTTCTAAAAACCCATTTGGTTCCAATGGTAGTCTTCCCATGAGGAAGAGGACAAGGTTCCAAACTTTCTGCCTTTTGAATTGAAGCAGCTCTTGTTGCATAGCTTCAACCCAACTTCCATCCTTTAGAGCTTCATCAACTTTCTTGGGCTCTATCTGAGATAAGAAACAAGAGTGAAGACAAACATTTGCTTCATGGGTTTGTCCTCTTGTTCTTACCCCTGTAACAACATCTCCAATGATGTTTGTGGTGGGGGAGACTTGTGGATCCTTAGCTGAGGGATCACAGCAAGTTGTGAGAAAGATCTAAATTTGAGAAATTTAAATCTGGTCTGGAAGATTCACCCTCCACATTATCACACTTATCAAGATTAACTTGATCCAATGAGTGTGAGACATCATTGATGTTGTCATCTATGGTATGGTTATTAGCATCAAGAAATTCCTGATCACTATCACCATCACCATTGTTGTCTTCTACAAGTGAGGTGTCTTTATCTGGTTGAGAGGCCTCTGAGCTGGAATTTGAAGGCATGCCAGATGTATCAGCTGAATTGTCATTGTTGTGCTGATAGAAACCTCATTTGCTGAAGTAGTTCCAACTGGAGCTGAAGATGTATGAGTTGAAGGTCTTCCTAGCTCAAATCTTGGATCAGGATCACCTGTATTTAGATTTTCTGCAGATCCTGAAACATGCTCACAAGATTTGTTAAAACAGTTGGTAACTAAATCAAGATCAAACAGCCAATCCGGACCAGAACCAGCCACACAAGGAGTGTGCTCATTGAAAGTCACATTGGCTGACTCCTCAACAATTCTAGTTCTGAGATTGTATACTCTATAAGCTTTAGCTTGAGAAGAGTATCCAATGAAATGTCCATCATCTGATTTCTCAGCAAACTTGGCAATTTGATCTTTGGTATTCAAGATGGTGCAGGGACATCCAAATGACCTGAGAAAACCAATGAAAGGTTTTCTCTTGTGCCAAAGTTCATAAGGAGTCTTACCATGTGTCTTAACTACTAAAACTCTGTTTTGCACATAGCAAGCAGTATTGACTGCCTCTGCCCAGAAGGTGATAGGCAGTTTAGAGTCAGACAACATAGTTCTTGCAGCTTCAATAAGTGTCCTGTTTCTCCTCTCAGCAACTCGTTTTGCTGAGGAGTCCTGGGAGCACTATATTGTCTTGTAATACCCTTTTCATCACAAAATGCATCAAGGATTTGGTTCTTGAATTCAGTTCCCTGATCACATCTTATGGTTTTGACCTTGTGATCACATTGATTCTCAACTTTTAAGATGAAATTCTTCAGAATCTCAGGGGTTTCATCCTTAGTTCTAAGGAAGAAACCCAAGTGAATCTTGTAAAATCATCTGTGATCACCAGACAGTAAGAGGTCCTTCCTAAACTCATTACACTGGTGGGGCCAAAGAGATCCATATGTAACAAGTGTAGGGGAGTAGTGATGGAGTTCTTTTCCTTAGGCTTGTGAGATACCTTGTGTTGCTTCCCTTTCAGGCATGCAACACAATGATCATCACTAGTAAACTCTTTCTTTGGCATTCCAGTTACCAGATCATGTTTAATTAATTTATTCATGTTCTTAAAGTTTACATGGCACATTCTTTTATGCCATAGGAAAGACTCATCACTATTTGCTTTAGATAGAAAGCATGAAACTTCTCCTGAGGGAGATGTTTCTTGCAAATCCATCTTGTACATGTTCCCTTTCCTGGGGGCTCTGAGCAGGATATGCTCATGAGGAATGACCACACCAGGCTTGAGAACAATGCACTCATGCTCAGTAAAGAGCATGTTATGACTCTGATCACAAAATTGGGATACACTCAGAAGATTGTACCCAAGCTCCTTAACAAAGTTTACCTTCTCAATGCTGAGCTTACCATTTGTGACCTTGCCCCTTCCAGAAATGTAACCACCTTCATCTCCTCCAAAAGCAACTGGTCCTCCATCAATTCTCTCAAAATTATGGAGTAGAGACCTATTGCCTGTCATGTGCCTAGAACAGCCACTGTCAATTATCCAGACATTCCTGTTTGTCTTGAGCTGTTCCTGCACAAAGAAAATGATTAGTTACATTTGGAAACCCAAGCTTACTTGTCTTGGGCTCATTAATAGTAATAGAAGGTAATGCAACAGTAATAGATCCTATGGTTGTACTATGGGGATCTTCAGCTGTTGTTGATGGAGAAACCTCAGTCATTTGGTCTTTCTTAGACTTCCACACCACCTTTGGAGTCTTGGACTTGACCTTCAAAACCTTAGAAGCTTTTGGAACTTCACAAGTTTTGATGACTGATCCTTCGGAAGAATCTACAGTCACTGCAGCAGACTTAGTGCTTCGGAAGAACTCCTTTCTTCCGAGACCAACTTTGCTTCCGAAGGTAATTTTCCATTTACCTTCTTCTTTGATTTGGAGCTTCCGAAGGAAACAGACTTTCCTTCCGAAGCTTGAGACTTCTTGAGACTCTTTGAAGTCTTTGTTTTAGTCATGTGGACAGTACTTTTAGGATTGTATGGGCAATCCTTAGCAATGTGAGAAGTACTTTCACACATAACACACAATATTTTCTTCTTCAAAGAAGTCTCCCTTTGAGAGCAAGACTGGCTTTGGTCACATCCCTTCTCCATCTTCATCTTGGTAGATGCTGAGACAGTTCCTTTGGGCTGTGAACTGTTCTTGGAGTTTGATGGTCCAGGCTGTGCAGCAGTGGTACACAGCAGCTCAGTCTTCTTCTTGGCACTGAGATGATTTGAACAAGAACCATGACTCTTAGCTGAGGAGTCTTGGTTGATGTCTTCAGTCCTTACTACTTTAAACCTGCAGAGATAAAAACTTGTTTCTGCTTAGCATCAAAAGTAGCCTTGATTTCTTGAGCCTTCTTTGCCTTCCTTTTGCTCTTTCTGATCAAGTTCTTTCTTTTGGACTTGGTCATCACAGTTGATTTCTTCTCCTCAGAAGGATAGTGGCCCTTGGAAGAATCCTCTTCTTCACTCTTCTCAGAGGAATTCTTCACTATCACTTCTTCATCATCCTCACTTACAGGATCTATGAGAGGAAGCTCATCTTCACAAGTTTCACACCTAGGAGATCTTACAGACAAGATTGTGTGTGGAGGAGCTATCTCATTTGATCCCAGTCCCTGTCTATTTTGATAACAAACCTTGTTGTGCAGGGATGAGGATATCATGTTCTTGAAGGTCTCTTCTTCAAGAACACTCTTCTCTGCCTTGGCTTTGCTGATCACAAGCTCAGCCTGGCACTCAGTTAACTTAGTGATGAGATCTTGGATCTGAGTTCTGAAATCTGTATGTTCATGTTTTAGTACTGAAATGGTTTTCTCCAAGTCCTCTATCTTTAACTTGTAATCATTTCAGACTTTCTAAAATCAGATTTTAATATTTAATGACTCAAGATCAGATCTCATCTCTAGGTTATAGGACCTGTATCTATTTACTTTAGCAATGCATTCAAGGGAGCAAAGATGTTCCAATACCTTGGCTTCATCATGGTCAGCCATCAGTGCTTGGTTTGGAGAAGCATCCTCCACCTGAAAACTCCAGTCAAAGCCTCCTTCTTCAACAGCAACAGCAGCATGTTGCTTTGTCTTCTCAGCCTGAGGAGCTTTGTCAGTAAAGTTTGGTCTGGGTTGTGTTTGGCCCCCATTTGCTTTAGGTGCCTTACACTCCCTGGCAAAGTGACCCATAAGGTTACAGTTGTAACACTTAACTTTGCTTTTATCCAGCCCAAACTTACTATTGGTAGCATTGCTTGGAAATCTTCTTCCTGTCCTCTTGTAGAACTTCTTGGCTCTGTGAGTGAGGAGAGCCATCTGCTGAACTATCTCCATGTATTCCAGGTCATCTGGATGGATACAGTCCAGGTCTTCAAGAGTGAAAAGATAATTCCCATAGCTTTCATCTGCAGACACAAAGGCTTGAGAAGAACTTGTCTCTTGGAATGGGCTTCCTTGAGTAAAGTTCTCCCTTGGTGTCTCCGGGAAGGTGATGAAAGGACCCTTTTGTGAGTTGTCAGGGTAGCATAAGAGATGATGCTGGGGTTCTATGCTGTCCCTTTCAACCACATGAAGGGCTGAACCCATTTGATTGTTGGAGTTGCCAGATGAACCTTGCATGTTCATCTCCATCTGGTATCCACTGAGAATCCCATACAACTCTGTAAGAGTAAGAGTCTTAAGATTCTCAGTCCTCTTGATCACCACACAATAGTGTGTCCATTGCCTAGGAAGTGAGGACATGAACTTCCTTACAATGTCCCTGTTCTCAAGAGGAACTCCTCCATCCACTAGGGTATCCCAATCTCAACATACCTGAAGTATTGTTGGGTCATGGTCTCACCTGCTTTGAAGGTGAAATTTTCAAACTGCTGCTTCAGAAGATCTTTCTTGTTCTCCTTGGCTTCAGAGGAGCCTTCATACATCAGCTTCAGTGCATCCCACAGCTGTTTGGCTGTCTTGCACTTCTTAAAACCTCTGTATACAGAGTTTGGAAGAGCAGTCTGAAGAGCAGTCATGGCCTTCCTGTCAATCTCTACTCTTTTTCTATCTTCATCTGAGTAGTTGGCCACATCTTTAGGAATCATACCAGCACCAGTAGCAGAGGGGGTGCTGGGTATGAAAGGTCCATTCTCAACAGATTCCCACATTCTTGAATCAAGAGACCTGATGAAGCCTTCCATCCTCATGCACCAGGTGTCAAAATCATCAAGAGTGATCAGTGGGGATTTGTTCATGGTTCCAGTCTCCATATCAGTCTTTGAGATGGAAGCCATTTGAAGAGTTTAGCTTTGTGTGTGTGAGGGATCTTAAGATGGTTAGATCTTATATCAAGAGCCTGGAAGCTCTGATACCAATTGCAGGACCGTTTAAGGGCTTAAACACAATTACAACACAACAACACAATGAGGAGATTAACTAAACTTTAATCAAACAGTGAACTGGAAAACCAAAGTGATACAAAGAACACAAGTAAAGCAAAAGACAGAACAAGAGAGTATGGGTTTCAAGGAGGCAGTATATTGCTTTCTCAAGTTCTTTTACAAGTGTTACAAAGCATAAAGAAAGATACAAGAACTTGAAATACTTATACTACAACCTACAGCCGGCTATACTTTGAAAGCCAGCTGGATACAATTGACTAGACACTAACAAAATCAATTGTAGGATCAAAAGGCATATCTGCCTTTTGACCTTGTGACTATGACATGCCATAGCTCACATCCTTATACAATACAAAAAGGATAAAGTACATAAAGTGGAAAGTTGAAGACTCAAGACCTCAATGTACAGTTACCAAAAGCAAGACCCTTTTCACCAACTCATGTAAGTTGGGGACTTTACAGAGATGCAGCGGAAAAGGTGCTTTATGGAACAGTACATCAGATAAAGCATGTATACTAAAAGTCTTCGGAAGAAATCTGTCTTCATAGGTTGAAGCTTCGGAAGACTTTGTCTCTGAAGCTTCGGAAGACTTCATGTTTGGCTTCGGAAGATATTGGTCTTGGCTTCGGAAGATTTTACACTTAGAGTATTTTCTAATGCTTTGTGTAAAACTTTCGAAGCATTCTTCACTTCAGTACTTAGTGCATGTTGCTGAGAGACTTAGGCTGTTTTGGGTTGCATCAGACTTCAGGAATCCTTACAAACTCCTCTACACAAGTTGATGATGAATTCTTGAGAAGGGTTGGATACACTAACAGAAAAACAGCAGCCATCAAAGTGATTGAAGGAAATCAATTCACTCTTCCTATAACTGAGTAGGGATATGTGGAGAAAATTAAAGACTGGTGCTGATGAGAATGAAGACAAGAAGAAAGCTAAGAGTATAAGGCTATTTGATCCTATTGAAATTAAGCTTCTACATCCAATCTACACTTCCTATCTACATGATAAGTTATTCTCAAAATTCAAAGATTATCAAGCTCAGAATGACATATGCCTATACTTGCATATCATCCAAGTAATTGACAAACTGCAAGCAAAAGCTTATAAAAGAAGAAGATATAGGGCTGGGCTGCTAAAAGGAACTGATATCAAGGAAGTATCTGAACTGAGAATGTCAGAACAAGATGAGCTAGAAATAGTTAACAATCAAAGTGTTGTGGAAACCCTGACAACTAAAGAAGATGTTCTGGGATTAAGTTTTGAGACACTAAAAAAGATATGCCGAATGGAGATCAAGTACAAATATGATGATCAAAAGGATGCAGTATCATACTTTAACAAGAAAATGGTGTCAAGGATGAAGAAACTTTCATTTTGAAGAGTTGATTACAAGTGTCTAAGCTTAAGGGGGAGTATTGTTAGATCTAGGAACAATAGAATCTAGATCATTTTGTATAGGCTTAGAACTTTAATCAATACTTGTAATGAATGATTATAATTTATTATTTTGATGTATGCATTGTGTATATAGGTTAACCCATATTTGTGTTGATTTATGTATGATTGCAGGTAAAACATAATATTTGGACAATTACTGAAATTGACTAAGTGTAGAAACATCTACGGACGAACATTTTGTTCTTCCGTAGATATGTTTCTTACAAAAACTAACATCCGAAGATCCTCTGTGGATAAACAATCAGCTCTAGAGTTCAAGTGAAAATCAAAGAGTTCAAGTGAAGACTCCTGCGGATAAGCAAATACCTTCGGAAGATAAAGTACCTTCGGAAGCAAACATCTACGGAAGACTAATTACCTTCGGAAGAACTAAGTACCTTCAGAAGAACAAAGTACCTTCGGAAGACTATGTAGCTGCGGATCCAAACACTTGTATTTAAATAATACAAGTGTTACAAGTTAACAAGTCAATAAGGCAGTTGTGCAAATCCCAAGAGATCCGGTGTTTCCTTAACTGAAACACATGTGCCTATAAATATGGATCCTAGGTTTCACATCAAAAGGTGGAAAACGAACAACAAGCAATCAAACGGCAAACCCAAACATCACAACAATTCACACAAACATAAACCCTAGCAGCCGTCACATCAACATCAACACATTCGAAGCATTCATTGTTTACATCTTTCATTATTTATTCATCTATAATCATTAATCAATTTTAATGAAATACTCTTGAAGCAAATATAGTTTGCTTATTAATTTTGTTCTTTTCATTGTGTTCGTCATAATCATTATTAATTATATTTGAGTTTTTTTATTAAACAATTAAACAAGGTTAATGTTGATTCCCTATTAACACTGATAATTTATGATTGCGATCCTTGGATTCACACTATAAATATCAGATTTAGTTCACAAGATTTAAACTTTATAGTCATTAACAACTTAAATATTGCACCTAGAGTAAAATACTTTTATTTACTAGTTAAACTTCACCTAATACTAAACAAGTTTTTTAAGTGTTCCATCAAAGAAACTTAAAGTTTTTTGTTCTGTTAAAGGTCCCTTAACATTTGTTAGTTGTTCCAATCTTGTATAATTCTATTGTTTAAAAGCTTTTAACAATTAAATAGACAAATGATATATATATATATATATATATATATATATATATATATATATATATATATATATATATATATATACTTATATATAGTGATTGTTCTTTTCAAATTACTGTATGTGTCAAATTGTGAATGGATAGAACAGTAGAGTGCAAGTTTTTAATGCTTTTTGTATTGTTGATAGACATATGTACATGTTTTAAGGTTGGTTTCACAAGTTGTTATTGCATGTTTATCTTTTAATATAGTGCCTCTTCCACCGCCCTCCACATATTATTCATTTTAGACGCTCCCACTGGGAGCATGTGGAGCATTTGCCTCAACGGTGACCACCCACCACCCTTGTTTCTAACCACATTTTTGCCAACCTCCATATATCCTCAATTTGAACCTTACTTCTACAAAGACCAGGAGTGTGTGAGGCATTTGCCTCTTCGGTATCACCTTCGCTGCAGGCCATGATGAGGTGTGGACTGTGGGCCAGACTCCTATGTAACTTTCAATTTCAAACCATATATGGTCAGGGATAGGTTTTGAGACGGTTTTTTCTCCAGAGAGGTATAGTCTATGGCCCAATCGGCGCCAAGGCCCTATAATTTCCCCATTATTGTACGCCGCTTGTGCCATTTCCTAATATCTTTTGGTGGCTTATGTATCAAGGTGGTTTTTGCAAAGATTGAAGTCTATTCTGGGTATTCTTGGATGTTTGTCTCGATCATTGTGGGTTTTTTCCAACCGGAATGTTGAGCACCGACTTTATCGTCCCTAACTTTTGGTCCAAAGTTGGGTTTATGCTTGTTTTATTTTTGTTTTATGCTATTATAATGGCATTCACTTTAGGTGTTTGTTTTGATCATCATTCATTTGAACCCTAGATTCAGTTAGATTTATGTTTTAAAGTGTTTTATATTGTTTGAATCAAATCAGACAACGTGGGTTCTTTTGACAAATGATGGTCATGCCCTTATCCGAGACACCGTTCTATTTGTTGTTGTTATGACTAACCCCTATTACTTTTTGGGATTTGTATATAGCAAGGATTTTCTTTATTTTTTTCTTGATGGTGTTTTTTGATTGCTAGCTCCAATGATGTTAAGCGTACGCTCACCTAAGAGTTATATGAATTTGTGATCCGATTGACTAGTGTGTGCAGACTTTTAGGCGGAGTTTGGTTCACGGAATTTGTTGGAATTGAAATTGTAATTGGAATTTGATTTGGAATTAGAAGGAACTATAATTGGAATTTAATACTTTTCAGAGGATTTAGAATTCAAGGAAATTGGAATCTATAAAGTAAATTTTAAATTCCAAATGCATTTATCTTGAGAAAACACATATAAAGGAATTGGAATTTATCATCCGTTGCAAACCGCCACCACCTCAATGACCACCGACCATCGCCGCTACATACCACCGACTGGCGCCGCCGTCACCGTCGACAATCTGTCACACCCCAACCTTGACGGCGGAATCGTCGAGATGTGAGGGTTAAGATTGTTCACAGCCACATAACGCTATATTAAATTGCAAATATTATTTTTATAAGTCTTAAAATGAAATACAATCATAAGTCTTAAACATGAAATAAGTTCAAACATAACCTAACAAAATATAATCTTTTTATTTCTTTAACTAGGTCCAAGTCCTAGATTATTGCAAGCTTCAAAAGATCACTTTAAACTTGGGGATTTCCTGAAACATGATAAAAGTAAAAGGTCAACTATAAATAGTTGGTGAGTTTCCAAGGTTTTCATACATAATATGATAAAGTTACAAGTAGCAATTCATGTCATAGGTCATAAGTTAGTAAGGTTATAGAACACATATCGTTACAACCAAACCTCGACTTGATTACAAGTATATAAGATTGGCTAAGTGTATTTGGTTCCCATGATGAACAAGCATACGTCATCAGGAGCCGACAATACCTCGGTTTTAGCACCAAATAGGCTTGTCAGGCCCAAAGATCTAAGACGTCGCCAGGCTAGCAATAGTTAATGATTGTAAACAAAAATATGTATCTCATATAAACACTTACAATACACAAATAACCATGACAAAAATATGAATTGCAAGTGCTTTACAAGTCTAAACGTTTACAAGTGTGTTATGTATAAGTAATCATGTTTCACCCCAAATTAGTGTGAAAAGGTAAAAAGGGGGCAAGGAAAACTCACATGTCAAATAAGTATATAATGAGGATCAATAAGATTAATATATGTCGTTCCAAGATAAAACGTCACAAGGCACCTAAATATATAAATATTAAAAGATTTAGGTTAATATAAGATTAACGAGTTAACATGAACTAGGGTATTAGAATTTTGGGGATTTTTATAAAGTTAATAAATTCTTATAAAAATACTATTTATGAAATTTATAAAACTTATTTTTAAGGAAATTGATCCTTTGTAAATAACTTATGATTTTATTTATAAAATTATATTTAAATGCTATAATTTCATGATAAATCCTTAAACATAAGGTCTAATATTATTTAATATCTTTAAGTATTATATAACAATCTAATTTTTATAAAAATGTTTAATTATTACATTTGTAAATAATTTTATATTAAAATATTAAAATGTTTTACAAGAATAAATTTTTATTAATTGATTTTAAAATATTTGGGGTTTATAAAAGTCATTTTTATAATTATTATAAATCGATCGAAGCCACCAATCATGTCAACAACCGCCCGTTGCCGGAAACCGACCGTACCTCACCACTGCCACCAACCGATAACGCCCGGCGTCGCGAACCGAGAGTCTCAAAGAGCGCATCTAAAGCGACACGGTTCAGCAATGACGGACGGCGATCGTCGATGGTTAGGGGAGACGGTGGTCGGCGGTCGGCGGTCTGGCCAAAAAGTGGGGTTGGGGTCGTTGCGGCGTCGATGGGTGGAGGCGGCGGCGATGGTGGGGGCGGGGGGTCAGGGGCGGCGACGGTCGGGGTCGTTAGCGGTCGGGGTTGGCGGGGGTCAGGGGAGGCGTTCGGCGGTCGTTTGTCATCGGAGGTTAGTTGTAAAACCCGGAAATTTCCTTTGAAGCCGACGAAAAAAAAAATAATAAAGTCCGAAGCCGAGGGACCAAACCCTCCAACGAGAGAAACTTCGATGCACGGGAGTATAAAAGGGGGAAAACACCCCCCATTCTTCCCATTTTCAACCAAAAGAGGAGGGGAGAAGAGAAGGAGAGAAAAGAGGAGAAAAGTTGGTTCGGGTGGATTCGAGCGTGGAAATCGACGTGGAGCGAGTCAAATCGAAGCTCTACTCGACGGGATCGTTAAGGTGAGTTCTAGGACCCCTCTTTTACACGTTTTCAACTGATTTTGGGGCTGGAACACATCTGAAAACCTATTTTCGAGTTTTTGGGTGAAGACCCGTTTTTATGCATGTATGTATGTGTATGATGCGTTTGAGGCTTGATTTCTTGCTTGGTTATGCTTGAATGAGGTCGTGGTATGTTCCCTAAGGTTTAGAATGGTTGATTTGAGCTTAAAAGAGGTTTGGAAGGGGTTGGAGGCCGAAAGCCGCGGCTGCAGTCGAGTAAACTGCATTCTGCACCAACTAGGGCTAGGCGACCGACTGGAGGGCGATTGGAGGCCATTCGGCCGATTGGAGTGCGACTGAGGTCCATGCGCATGCTTGCCATGCGACTGAGGTCCATACGCACGATGGTCATGCGATTGAGTTCATGTGCTGGGGAGTCATGCGATTGAAAGATGGATGCGACTGAGGTTCATTCGCACTAAGTTATGCGACTGAAGTCCATGCGCCTGGAGGCCATGCGACTGAGGTTCATTCGCACAAAGGGTATGCGACTGAAGCCCATACGCCTGAAGCCATGCGACTGAAGGCCATACGCATGAAAGCTGTGCGACTGAGAGTCCATTCGCATAGATGTCCATTCCATAGGGTCCATTCGCATAGATGTTCATTCGCCTAAGTGTTCAGAGATGATAGCCGAGATGAAATTCCTCGATGATGTGATGGGCATGGACGGTATAAGGTGACGCAGGATGATGAGCTAATGATGATGATGATGATGTTGATGATAATGATATGTATGACGTTATGTGTGATGATAGGCATGGTGGTGCGTGTGTGCTGTGATGCATAGTATGTATGATGTGTGTGATGTGATTATGATTGATGTGTACGTATGATGATGTTGTATGATTATGTTTATGTTATGTTCCTTGTTATGCATGTTTATCTTTCTATGGCTTTGCGTTGATCGTTAATGAATGAAATGAAAGTATTATGTAACGTAAAGTGAAAGATAAGGAAAAGAGGAACGTAATGAACGAATGCATGCATTAATGAATGAATGAATGAACGAATGAAAGGCTGGCAAGCATATGTATGAGGTGAGCGACTCTGTGTCGCAACAGACTCGAAAGAGGTCCTTGTTGCGTACTCTCGGTACTGTGCCAGTCTTTGACATGAGTCGGGGGTTTGTGAGCAGGCCCCGCACAGTATCAGTCTTCGGACATGAGTCGGGAGTATTGCATATGATGAAAGTGACGGATGATGAGATCCGTGTCTCGTATCCCGGTACTATGTCAGTCTTCGGACATGATCGGGGGTTGTTTATCAGGCCCCGGCACAGTATCAGTCTTCGGACATGAGTCGGGGATATTGCATGAGACGAGATGATGAGGTGAGCGACTTTGTGTTGCAACAGACTCGGATGGAGTTCAATCCCTGTGATTGACTCATATGGGATCTTTGTCGCGTATCCCGGTGTTGTGTCAGTCTTCGGACATGAGTCGGGGACTTGTGAGCAGGTCCCGGCACAGCATCAGCTTTCGAGCATGAGTCGGGGATATTGCATGAGACAAGATTCGAGTAATAAAGATAATGAGCAAGAGATGAATGAAGAGAATGAATGTATGAAATGAACGTTAACGAAATATCCTAATAATGTATGAAATGGGATCCTTGTCATTCGACCTCAGTAATCGTGGCTGTGTGCCATGAAGAGGGTAAAGCCTGACAGGATCTAGAAAGAAGTGAAAGATAATGATGTATGATAAAGGATGAATGTAACGAACGTAATGACGAAGATAATAATGATATTATCTGTATGTACGTATGATGTGTGAACGCATGTATGTAACGAATGTTTTTATAAAGAAAGTAAAGAACGGTTTTACGAAAGAAAAGTAAGTTTTATTATAAAACTAGAACTCACTCAGCAACGCTGACTTTGATGTGTTTCCAGTTGGCAGGTATGTTGCTGAGGATGGCATGGGGCGGCTACTCAGTATATTTGGATGGCATCTTTATGTTTAATGCTTTTGTTATAAATGTGAAATGATATTGTTAAAGGAACGATTGTACTAATGTGCAAAAGTATTTTGATGGAATGAAATTGTGTTTTAATGTTTCCGCTGCAACTATTTATGAAAGGAAAATGTAATTATATGTTTTAAGTGCGATGAATGACCAACTGTAGGCGTCCGGGAACGGGGCCTTACAAGTTGGTATCAGAGCCAAAGTTTAAGTGAAATGGGTAAATTTTCAAAATAACTTAACTTAAACTGAGAATGGGACGGAAAGGGAATGGGATGCCAATCTGAGTAGCTGCGTGCCATCAGGTATTTTCGTAATGTTAACCGGTATTACGTGCGCATGTTATATGGTTTATGTGTTGCTGGTAGATTTAGATACTGATGTAGTCAGGATAGGTAATGCTTGGGTATGAAGAGTAAAGTAAGTGGCTAATCACAACTTGCCACTGTAATTAGGGACTTACTATACTTGACATAAACTGAGCTGTTCCTTGAATGACCGTGTTAGTGTTTGAATCTTTCAGTGTGTTTAGAGAATGCTGGTGGAAGATCTTCGAAAGCTTCTCGTGGTGGAGGTGGTGGTGGACGTGGTGCTGAACCACGGGTCACAAGAGGAAGGTCTAGGGCTGAAAGAGTAGTTCATGAAGAACCTGAGACCCCTCATCCTGAGGGCGGTGATGAGAATGCTAATCAGAGGGCCTCGATGAGAGAGGCGGTCGTGGAAGAAGTGCATCAGGTCTTGCAGACGATCCTACCGTCTGTGGTGACCGAAGTGATAAAGACTGTTAGAGATGAGGAGGGAAAGAAAGGGGTAGACCTTCGGGCGAAAGGAGACGACCCGAGACTGAAACGGTTCTCTCCGATGACGAAGAGGAAGAAGAAGAGGAAGAGCCTGCGCCGGAGGTGGCACGAGGCTGTAACTATGGGAGTTTCAGCGATGCGATGCAAGCCCCCTACTTTTGATGGTAATGGCACTGCTGCTGCTGCTCACCGGTGGGTGAGGGAGATGGAAGCTGTTTTAAATATCAGCGAGTGCCGAGAGAGGATCAGAAAGTAAAGTTTGCTACCCACTCTTTCGTGGACTCAGCTTTGTGCTGGTGGGACAACATAGTCCAAGTTGAGGGAAGCAGGGCTATCGGAAGGATGAGATGGTCAGAGTTGAAGAGGCTGGTGATTGAGGAGTTCTGTCCTCACCGAGAGATGGATAAAGTTGAAAGAGAGTTCCTGATGCTGGAAGCGGGAACAATGACGCATCAGCAATACACTACCAAGTTTAATGAAATGGCGCGGTGGTGCCGGATCAGGTGACACCTCTTTCGCGAAAGATCAAGAGGTATATTCAGGGCTTGCCGACGGACATCCGCAGGCACATGATCGCTGCCCGACCGAGCACGTTTAGGTCGGCAGTTGACCTGGCGGGAAGATTGTACGACGAGCGGGCGATGGCGATGACAGACGAAGGGGAGGAGCGAGCCTATGTTAAGAAGGGGAAAGAAGGCGAGACAATGATGATGGATTTGTGTATGAAGGTACGACGTCGAGGGACGATGATCGGAAGAGAATAGAGAAAGAAAGGAGAAGATGCAGAAAGTGTGGTAGAGACCATGAGGGGGAATGCAAGTGGGGACTGAACGTCTGTTTCCAGTGTGGGAAGGAAGGCCACAGGGCGAGGGATTGCCGCACGGCTAAGTGCTACGACTGTGGCGAGACTGGACACCTGAGCAGGGATTGTAAGAAGCAGAAGGCAGGAGGCTCCGGTGCGAGGAAAGGGAACAGAGGGTGAAGGTTAGAGCTTTTGCCATGACCGAGAGGAGGCTAGAGCGGACTTCGACTCGACGTCAGGTACGTTTCTGGTAATTTAAAATTTGTGCATCTATGATTTGAATGCGATGCTAGTAGTAGTCTCGTTCCTACTGCTTTATGTAGAATGTGGCATGTTAGGAGAAGGAACATCGATGAGTCCTTCGATGTAGAGATTGCTGTTAATGAATCCGCTAGGTTACCTAGATGCCCTAGAGGATTGCGGGATAGAATTGAGAAAGCGTTTGTTCTTGCTAGACCGTTCAGGACAGACTTGGGTGGATAGGCGTACATCATAAGGTGAAGGAGTTAGCAATCCATGAGGCGTAGACGTATCGCCTATTTGGCCGATGTAAGGTGTGTGGATATACCAATATCTCAGCCGACAGATGTATCGAGACGCGAGTAAGGATTATTGGTGGCCAGGTATAAAGCGTGATATGATGGAGTAAGTGAGTAAATGCTTTACTTGTCTACAAGTGAAGGCCGAGCACCAAATGACGTATGGGGAATATTGAGGTGACTGAGGCTACGACTGAGAAGCCCGAAAGGATCAAAGCCCTGGGGAAGTAGCCAGAGATAAACCAGAAGTCGTATGCTGATAAACGACGTAGAGCGATTGAACTCCAGGTGAGAGACTGGAAAAGAGATGAGACAGAATTGCCAGCAATGGTTCAAGGAACAACAGGTTTCGGGGACGAAACCTATTTAGGGGGGTGGACTTGTAACACCCGGAAATTTCCTTTGAAGCCGACGAAAAAAAAAAGAAATAAAGTCCGAAGTCGAGGGACCAAACCCGCCAACGAGAGAAACTTCGATGCACGGGAGTATAAAAGGGGGAAAACAACCCCATTCTTCCCTTTCAGCCAAGAGAGGAGGGAGAAGAGAGAGAGAGGAAGAAAAGGAGAAAAGTTGGTTCGGGTGGGTGGATTCGAGCGTGGAAATCGACGTGGAGCGAGTCAAATCGAAGCTCTACTCGACGGGATCGTTAAGGTGAGTTCTAGGACCCCTCTTTTACACGTTTTCAACTGATTTTGGGGCTGGAACACATCTGAAAACCTATTTTTGAGTTTTTGGGTGAAGACCCGTTTTTATGCATGTATGTATGTGTATGATGCGTTTGAGGCTTGATTTCTTGCTTGGTTATGCTTGAATGAGGTCGTGGTATGTTTCCCTAAGGTTTAGAATGGTTGATTTGAGCTTAAAAGAGGTTTGGAAGGGGTTGGAGGCCGAAACCCGCGGCTGCAGTCGAGTAAACTGCATTCTGCACCAGCTAGGGCTAGGCGACCGACTGGAGGGCGATTGGAGGCCATTCGGCCGATTGGAGTGCGACTGAGGTCCATGCGCACGCTTACCATGCGACTGAGGTCCATACGCACGATGGTCATGCGACTGAAGTTCATGTGCTGGGGAGTCATGCGATTGAAAGATTGATGCGACTGAGGTTCATTCGCACGAAGGTTATGCGACTGAAGTCCATGCGCCTGGAGGCCATGCGACTGAGGTTCATTCGCACAAAGGGTATGCGACTGAAGCCCATACGCCTGAAGCCATGCGACTGAAGGCCATACGCATGAAAGCTGTGCGACTGAGAGTCCATTCTGCCATAGATGTCCATTCGCCCATAGTCCATTCGCATAGGGTCCATTCGCATAGATGTTCATTCGCCTAAGTGTTCAGAGATGATAGCCGAGATGAAATCCTCGATGATGTGATGGGCATGGAGGTATACGGTGACGCATGATGATGAGCTAATGATGATGATGATGATGTTGATGATAATGATATGTATGACGTTTGTGTGATGATAGGCATGGTGGTGCGTGTGATGTGATGCATAGTATGTACGATGTGTGTGATGTGATTTATGATTGATACGTACGTATGATGATGTGTATGATTATGTTTATGTTATGTTCCTTGTTATGCATGTTTATCTTTCTATGGCTTTGCGTTGATCGTTAATGAATGAAATGAAAGTATTATGTAATGTAAGTGAAAGGAAAGAAGGAAAAGAGGAACGTAATGAACGAATGCATGCATTAATGAATGAATGAATGAACGAATGAAAGGCTTGCAAGCATATGTATAAGGTGAGCGACTCTGTGTCGCAACAGACTCGAAAGAGGTCCTTGTTGCGTACTCCGGTACTGTGCCAGTCTTCGGACATGAGTCGGGGGTTTGTGAGCAGGCCCCGGCACAGTATCAGTCTTCGGACATGAGTCGGGAGTATTGCATATGATAAAAGTGACGGATGATGAGATCCATGTCGCGTATCCCGGTACTGTGTCAGTCTTCCGACATGAGTCGGGGGTTGTTTATCAGGCCCCGGCACAGTATCAGTCTTCGGACATGAGTCGGGGATATTGCATGAGACGAGATGATGAAGTGAGCGACTTGTGTTGCAACAGACTCGGATGGAGTTCAATCCCTGTGATTGACTCATATGGGATCTTTGTCGCGTATCCGGTGTTGTGTCAGTCTTCGGACATGAGTCGGGGGTTGTGAGCAGGTCCCGGCACAGCATCAGCTTTCGAGTATTAGTCAGGGATATTGCATGAGACAAGATTCGAGTAATAAAGATGAATGAACAAGAGATGAATGAAAGAATGAATGTATGAAATGAACGTTAACGAAATATCCTAATAATGTATGAAATGGGATCCTTGTCATTCGACCTCAGTAATCGTGGCTGTGTGCCATGAAGAGGTAAAGCCTGACAGGATCTAGAAAGAAGCGAAAGATAATGATATATGATAAAGGATGAATGTAACGAACGTAATGACGAAGATAATAATGATATTATCTGTATGTACGTATGATGTGTGAACGCATGTATGTAACGAATGTTTTTATAAAGAAAGTAAAGAACGGTTTTACGAAAGAAAAGTAAGTTTTATTATAAAACTAGAACTCACTCAGCAACGCTGACTTTGATGTGTTTCCAGTGGCAGGTATGTTGCTGAGGATGGCACGGGGCGGCTACTCAGCGTATTTTGGATGGCATCTTTATGTTTAATGCTTTTGTAATAAATGTGAAACGATATGCTAAAGGAACGATTGTACTAATGTGCAAAAATATTTTGATGGAATGAAATTGTGTTTTTAATGTTTGCTGCTGCAACTATTTATGAAAGGAAAAATGTAATTTTATGTTTTAAGTGCGATGAATGACCAACTGTAGGCGTCCCGGGAACGGGGCCTTACATTAGTGACTGTGGGCGGGGTAGTAGGCGGCGCTCGGGGTCGGTGGCGGCGGGTCGGCAGTCGGGGTCGGCGGTCGGGCGGTGTCTGAGGGGGGCAGGGTCGGGGTCGGTAGTCGTGTCGGTTGGCGGTAGGCGGGGCGGTAGGTGGCGGTTAGTGGGAAGTGGGGGTCGGTGGAATTTGAAATCCTTCAATAATTGGAAGGATTTTGAAATCCTTCATTTGAAGGAATTTGAGGGAATTAATTCCAATTCCAATTCCAATTCCTTTCTCAACCAAACACGTTAAGAATGGAATTCAAATTCGAATTCCAACGAATACCTACCAACCAAACACAATGACTAATGGAATTCAAATTCCAACTCCATCGAATTTCTGCATATCAAACGCACCCTTAGGTTATTTTGGATGGTTATGTTAGAGAGGGAAATGTTGCCATGTTTTGGTTGTTCAATCTCAAGGCTACGTATGCAATGTTGATGCCCACAAAATATGATGTTGATGCCCATAAAATGCAATGTCCGTATGTATATCGAACAGTCTAGGCTATTGTCGATGATGATATGCCTCGGCTCATCTGAGACCCTACAAAACCGTTTTCTATTTGCCAGTAAGCCTTAATTCTTTGAGGGATATGTACATAATAGGGCTTTCATAATCATTTACGATTCACATTGTCTTTGGTTGTTCTTATCTTTAGGACTTGAGAATAGTGAAACTTAATAGGCGATGACAGTGCTTAAAATTGCTATGTTTTCTCTTCAAGCGTGGTAAACGTAACGTTTGCAGTCATAACAAACTTCTTTTCCAAGCCTTTAAACATAATCATTATATTATATATGTTAAATCATGAATGATAAGAATGGTAGAGTGCAAATCTTTATGCTACTGCCATTTGATGTGCTTACATGTTTTAAGGCTGGTTGTACAAGTTGTCACTTCATGTTTATCTTTTTTATACAATTCCTGAATGAAATGAACAGTTGAATGCAATTGTTATGCATTGTGTGTTGATGCTTAATCCATATACATGTTTTTAATGAGGTCGTTTAATAGGAGAATGTGTGAGCATCCTTTTCATATAGTTGGGTTGAAGTCAATGATTATACACAAAAATTGGTAGGTTTGTTCTTCTAGAGTGATAGACATGATGTTTGCAGCCACAACGAACCACCAGTTCTAAGCCTTCGGTTTTAATTTACATTTTTACAAGAAAACTTTGTTGTTTTTATATAGAAGTATTATAATAGACTGTAGTTATTGTCACAATTTATAGTATGCGAGTGACCTAAATGAGATGTTATGTTTCAATGTAAATTTAGTTTGGAAACGAATCGGGTCGATTGTAGTCTATACTTGATCACGTTATGGCGGCAATGTGCGACAGGTAAAAAAACTTGTTAACTTGAAAAAAAAAACTTTGTTAACTAATAACCAAGTCTCATAAATGTTCAATTTAAATCAAATTAGAGAAAAAAAATCATTAAATAGTAGCTCATATGCATATATGTTTCATTTGTCTCACTTGTTTTTCAAAAAAAATTAACATTTAAAAAAATTATACAAAATTTAAACACCGAAAAAAAAGTTATGTGACTTCAAAAAAAAAGGAAAACCCCTTTAAATAACTTTAATAAAACACCTAAAAAAACTTGGACTTAAGTTATCCTTTTATTTTAAAACAAAGAGTAATAAATACTATAAAGAAGTTATCAAACAACCAACTAGGGTAGTATGGAGCATAAAACATAACTTAAGCTAGGATCCTTGAACATAATTATGTTGGGTTGTTTTTTTGTTAACTGAGATATAAGCTATGAGAAAGACTGGGAAAGACTGTATTTTATACTTCTATAGCAAACATCCCCCGTAACCTGTGTCCGGTCGTAAACTCAAGATCAAAGGCTTATAAATCTTGTGTTTTCAGACGAATCATTTTCAAGTAGCAACATTTTTCAAATAAGTTAAATGATCATGAGTTATAAAATAACGGTCTTATATTTAAGGTAATTATAATTTATCACTCAAGATACGTTAGATTAAACCATTCGTTCACATGTCATTTCATTGTAATTTTGTTTGTTGTTGGTCTTCATTCATAGCATATGAGTTTCATTAGTCCCACCTACATTAATTTATAAATAAGGAGGTCGTCGAAATACACGCGCTAAAATTGTAGAAAGTTTAAATAAGTTTTAATTTATTTATAAAAAAATGAGTCATCACTCATCTATTACTAAATGCCATCTAAATACAAATAGTTTTATGTCATTATTTATTTAATTGTTTTACTTTATCTATCTGCACTGCTACATATAGTTTTGGTGTAAAGAATATACATTTATATCTTCTCACATGAACCAAAGGCATAATGCATATTAAAAAAGTGTGAAAATTGATTAATTAGAATAAAAGCTAGGTACAACTAACATTATTTTAATCATAAAAACCAAAATCACAATTGTTTATGTACAAATTAACAAATATTTAATATTATTTTTTCATCACATGTCTGTATAAAATATGACACGTTATGTTATATGAAATAAAAATTAAATTTACAAAATCCACCCTCAACAAGTTTCCAACCTATGTATCAACCCCTCTTAAATCTTAATTGTTAAACATGAATACCATGTTATTTGCATGTTATTGGTCACTGAAGTTGAGTATATCATTTTTTAATATTAAAACAGGCCATGTGTTTGATGTGACTAACATCGATGTGTTAGATTCTAGGATTTGTTCTGGTTGAGTCCTTGGGAATGTTGTAATATTAATATTCTTCTTCTTATTAATATATTTGTATTTGACACAATTTTTAACTATGAGATAAAATATATAAGTATACAAATCTTATGAAAAATAAGTCATAAATGGGATGATGAACATGGTTGAGGTATAAGTAGTGTTATTGAGTTTCTTTAATCAAATAACTTTTTTTTTATTTATGTTGATATGTTTAATTTGATATTTATTCTAAATTACGTATTTCTATAATCCTATTTGTAATTTTTTTGGTTCATCATGTTGTACGTAACCGCATGAGACATGGTTCACTAACCATATGGTTATGCGTAACTACAATATATTTAGAATGATGGTTCAGGACAAGATGTTTATATCATGATTGAACAATTTTATTTATGTTATTGATGTCTTGATTTTATAATTTTTGATAGTTGATTTACTAATTAAATTTTATCTTGACATTCCATCAAAGTATAGATACGATTAGGGTTCTATAGATGACAAATGAAAGATGTTTTAAACAAATAAATATTAATTAACATATAATGAGACAACTTTAGTAAAAACAAAAGATAGATGTATTGAAAATGATAGTAATTTTTCTTTACCCATGATCTTATGAACCTTACGGATGAGCAAATTTTACCGATACCAGTATCGTACTGAACCGGTATCGAGCGAACATAATCAGTATCAGTAACAATATTTATTTGTTTAGGTTTTTAGTATTCAGCACCTTCGGTTTTGGTATTTTTAATGGTACCAGTATCGATAGGTGCCGAACCGACAAAATCGGTACGGTATTCGGTTCACATGTTTACCTATTTTTTGTATTGGTATTGTTCAGTACCATACCGATCTCATCCCTAATAAACCTTCACAAGGGCCTTCAAGCGAGTGTGGTTAAAAGGAAGATGGTGCAATCAATGATTCTCACGGCTTGCTGGGTCATCTAGAAGGCTAGAAATGATAAGATCTTCAATAACAAGCCGGTCTCCGTTGCTCGTCTCATTGAAGATATAAAATCTAGGTGCTTGGTTTGGGTTAAAAATAGATCTAGGAATCAGGCCTTGAATAGTTTACATGGTTTGTATTTAATTTGATTGTGTTATATGTTATTTTGATGGCTTGTATTTCTTTTTTTTAACAGTCAAGTGTGCGGCCCTGTTTCGGATAACATGTGTTATCTTAGTTGGGCTCACCTATTCGTTTCCCGGCCGGGACCACACCCCCAACCCCCTAAAGAGAAAACACTATGACTTAACTAGCTTTTAGCATTTTGTTTATAGTAAGACTTGAACTCATAATCTCTTAATATTTACATGATATGGGTTACTAACTGAAGTTTTATTTGTCATTAGAGGCAATTATGATAAACTCGTGATCTTTAATTCACCAAAGTCAACGACAAACAGTTATTTCTAAAGATGATAATATGATAATATTTGAAACATGAAAAATGAGGTAAACTTTACATCCATATATATATTCTTTTTACCACATGTTTGGCTATTTTTTTTATTGGAGATGGGAATGGAATGACTAAAAGACAATAAATTTGTTTTATCATCCTTAATTAAATCTCAATGTCTTTGAATAAACTATAATGGCAAAGATAACTGATTTAGCACTTTAAGATGTGCTTAACACACTCCAAGATAGCAAAAGGATAATATTTTCTCAAGTTTGATATAACCGTTAACGCTCTGCCACTTTAAGAAGAATGGCATGATTTGTTGTCCTTTTTTTTGGGAATTTGGAAATTTCACAAAATTCAAAAGGAAATAAAACATACTTAAAAAGTACCTTTTTTTGTGGCCTAGAAATTCTTCGAGGACTTCTATGGATTATGGATTCGACTAGACAAAATCCTAGCATTACATTATTATAATGTTGGGTGGGATGTATTTGGATTGGGGTGCAGTGATGGTCGGTTGTGACGGAATAGCTTCTATCAGTCTTGACATTTTGGTGCTCCACGGCTTTTCCGAATACATTATGTGGTTCTCACATGTTGAACGGCTCTTTTAATGGCTCTATAGGTTACATGATAATTTTGTTAACGTTACATGATAATTTGCGTGGACCAATCTTGAATAGATGTTGGCTAATAAGTCATAAGCGTGAAATTGCCAAGTGTTTTGGGAATAACAATATTAATGTTATTTTTTAAATTATTTTAATTGTTTGTAATTAATGAAATGTTATTTTATATATTTAATAACATTTCTATTTATTTTAAACTAATCTTATGTATTTATAGTTCATATTTGATTAAGTTTATTAACTTAAATTAGTTTTTTTTCATTTTAAAATATCAATTAATTAAAAACTAGTGATTGTGAAAAATGTCCACCACTCCACCTGTGGATTTAAAATTACAAAAAAGGAAAGGGGATGGATTCCCCAATCATAAATAGCAGCCAGCCGGTTTTGTACTATAACACTTTCAAAAGGACTAAACTTGCACAACTTAAATATACTAAAGGACCTATTTTTCAAATCACCAATTTAAAAAAATAATATACAATCTGGCACTCTCCCTTCTCCCCCACATTATATGCCCACAACACACCCTGTTCCATTACCACCATCATCAACAACATCATTAATCATCATCAACACTCCAAACATACTTCATCAATGGCGATTAACGACGATTTCTCCACACTCGATTTCATCAGAAACCACCTCTTCAACGAAATCGAACCCCCCTCACCATTTCTAGATACCTTAACAAACCTCAATAACACCGATTGCTTCATTTCAGCTTACGAGCTTCTCGACTGGCCTACAACCACCCTCTCCGCCTCACACAGCGATCGCTCCAGCTCCGACTCGCCTCTATCCATTTCCACCTTCTTTGAAGCCGATAACAACAACGCCTCTGGATTCTCCAGATTTTGTGCTTCAGATTCGGTTAACTTCTCAGAAACCGAATCTGAAGCAGTTGAGTTAAATTTACCTGACACTGGGCCTACTGCCCCAGGCCCAGTGACAGCAGAAGCAAAATCTCCAGAAACACCTGATTTTTATCTGGAGGTTTTGGGTTCAAGTCTCACTGCTACTGTAAACAAAAATTTAACTATTCAGAAAAAAGAGTTAACCACACCAGGTGAAGTACCTGGTGCATCTTCACGAAACAGCGAGGATAGACGGTATAGAGGCATACGAAGGCGGCCGTGGGGGAAGTACGCGGCGGAGATTCGCGATCCGAAGCAGCGAGGGTCGAGAGTGTGGTTGGGGACATTCGATACCGCGGTTGAGGCTGCAAAGGCGTATGATAGAGCGGCGTTTAGTATGCGCGGTAGGAAGGCGATACTGAACTTTCCTCTTGAAATTGGGATGAATCTGATGGAGAATGGTGGTGATGCGGTTGCCGGAGAATGTGAAAAGAGAGGAAGAGATGTGGAGAGTGTGGTGGTGGTTAAGAAGAAAAGGACAAGCAGAATGAACAGTGTGTGATTTTGATAGTTTGTGCACAACTAATTGGGTTCTGAACTCTTGTGGATGTTTTAGGATATTTGGGAATAATTTAGACAATAATATTCCTGTTGGGTATTTAATTGAGATCCAATTATTTAAGTTATTTTTCCTTTTTTTTATTTTTTTTAATCATCAACGAATAACAACACCAAGTGTTGGTAGCCCAATCTATCGGGGGACATACACCATTTCTCTCACTGTAAGGGTGCTTGGGGCACCCTCGGGTGGGTTTGACACTCAGGTTTAGTATCGGGTTCACAAACCAGCTAAGGAAGCCGATGAAGTAGCCGTTGCGATGGTAATATTACCCTGTAAATGTCGTTACATGTTGAAAAAGTTAACGGTTTTTAGAATTAAAAAATAATTCATTTTCTACACTATAAATAGCCCCTCCTTTAAACAAAATGAGACGTACTATCATTTGTCCATCATCATCATCTAGCTCCGAGTCTTCTGATTCTATCGGGGGTTGGATTTCTTGCCAAAGTTGTTTTTGCATCCGAAGTTGAAGATACGACACAATAAAAAGATACATGTCACGTGATTAAACATTCGTGAGGTTCTAATTAACTAAATCATCTCGGGTTCAGACGACAAGCATTAATATATATGTATTTTGTATGAAAAAATATGTTTTTTTATTATTATTTTTTGTCATTTATGTATTTTTATTAAATAATATTAATTTTGTTTTAAATTTTAATGCATTAATATATTTTAGTTTTATCTTCGTCACTGATTTATTTTATTTGAAAAATTGAATTTTTTTAATCCAAAGAATTAACAATCAACCAATATTATTTCCAAATAATAATTTACTAGTATATTAATCCTGATTTTAGATTTTCTAAATAATACAGTTTTAATCTAATTTGTTCATTATGTTTGTGAGATTTTGATAACGTATCACGTAATATGGCTCGTAACGTGACGTATAACATTGTTACAATAAAAAATATAAATTTATTACTCAGTTCTTTTTATAAAAAATCTTTTTTGAAGTTATTTAACGTAACCCTTTTGTCGCCGTTGAGTAGATTGAGACAAAGAGACACAAAAATTGAGTGATATATTTATATTTTTTTAGTTATATAATACGCCACGTCACAAGCAACGACACGTGTCATGTCATCAAAAACCAAACGGACTTAACGAAGAATTAGACAGTGACTATTACCGGTAAGAAAATTGAAAATTAAGATTTAATATTGGTCAAATTGTTATTTAAGATTAATATTACTCAATAATCAATAATTTAGTTTATTAAAATTTAGTTTCTTTTATTTTTAAACGGTCCTAATCCTAAATTATAATCTTACTTTACTTCAAATTATATCAACTCCACGTCTACTATCTATCAATAGGCCCCCCTAGCATGGAGAAAACCCAATCGTTACGTGATTTCCATATATAATATCCAAAAATTAAGTGGTTTAACTAATTAATGTGATGATCCTTTTCATATAGACCCACTACCAAATTGAGACATCTTGTACAAGTTGTTTTGTCGTCTTCATCTTGGACACATTTCCAAACCTCCGTCGCAACGGGGACATCCAATAAATACATGATCAACATCTTCGATCTCCAACGAGCATAGCAAACAAGCAGTTAATCACAGATTAACTCCGACGTTTTCGCAAGATATTGAGCCAATGGAATTCGATAATGCGTTAAACGCTATATAAAACACGTCTTTATACTTGATCCAACTAACTTTAGGCATCAAAATCGTGGGGAGTGCTTATTATTAATCCAAGATTCACTGGTCCATTTAAGTGATTGTATAAGTGGGACTATCGATGGAGCTCACAAATTTGACAGTATTACGTGCCAATTTTGAGGAGGATTTGGTTACATTATTCGTGTATAGAATTTATTTTGTTTTATTTGTCTTCTTTATTAGAAAATGAGATTGTTTGATTATTAACTTACCAGTGTTTTGGTGTTTAGTGATGAATGATCAGTCACTTGTCATTGTTTTGGTGTTTATGTGAATCTATCAAAATAGGATATGTTATTGATACACCCAATTTATTTTATTTTTTCTATAGCTTTCTATATATACATATAGATACATGGAGAAAGATAGAGACAATATGGTGTCTCAATAACATAAATATGTGTTTGTATAACCAAACCCATATTGACCATTTTCTTATTTTTAATTGGTACTTGATATAAACTATTAATAAGCCCCCGCGTTGCGACGGGGGCGTAAAAACGTGACAAGTAGCACTAATGTCACACTAACATCAATGACCACTTAACATCGGAAAAACTCGTATTAAAAAGGAGAATAAAAACGAAAAAAAAATATATATAACCAAACGAAAAGTAGACGTAAAAACATCGAATGACGCACGCGAAACGTAAAACATAGAAAACAATAACTAAGTCGATTTAGGACCCCGTGCGTTGCGTCAGCGCGGTTGAATAGTAACAAATAGGTGTAAAAACGTTGAACCACACACGTACGTTGCAACGTGTAACTCGTAAACTTAGACCGTCATGTAAAAAGGAAAATATGTAAAAAAAATTAAATGTATAGGAGACAAAAGTTGAGAGCGAAAAAGTATTAATGTTAAATTGTGAAATATATAAAAGTAAAAAAATTAAAAAGAAAAAAACCCCAAGAAGTAAGTACAACTCATAAAACACAATGTACAACCCATAAAGCATATAAAAGTTGATAATTAGTACATAGTTAATAGTGGATGAACCTACATCTTGATATGTATAGCCTTCACCTCATGGTTTCCGACAACTAGGATTTTCAAAGAATTCACATCGAAACGTTCTTGTCGCAACGGTAAATTCAAATTTTATGAAACATCATATTTAGAAGTATTAGATCAACAAAAAAAAACTACAAACAAAATTATTGAAGCACATTTGACAGCTAATATGTTTGTGACTCCATAACATGTACCCTTTATGCATAAATTCGTGTTAGATGGATTTTATACTGAAACGTATATAATTGTCGATGATCTAATCAATATTGCATAAAGCAACAAAAAGAATATTACTTTCGAAGCTATAGTTGAATCATGTGTTGATCACCAAACTTAACTCGAATCAAGATCAATACTATAACAAAGCATCACCATTGATGTCACGTTCATACCATAAGATCTTATGGTCAAACAAAATTATGGGAACATGCAAAGCAAAAACCCTACTGCCAGTATCATGGTCCGACCACATATCAACTGTCTAACAACTAGACAACGTTCTCAACAATAGATCAAATCTGACATACGCAATCAAGATCAATAATGATAGATTATCATGTGACAAAATGTAATATTAATAAAAGCCAACTGATATTGATAAAAGATCGATCAATTGAGAAAGCATATTAAAGAATAAGTTGCTATCTTTGTGGCACTTGAGAGTTGAGACATTAGATTGTTCTATGAGAAACCATATCCAGAGTCCCTAACTAGTTGATTATGTTAATGCACTCAGACATACACATAACCTAAAATCCACTGCATAACTTTTAATTATGAAGCGCAATGATTCTGCACATTCAAGAAGAGTATAGTTAGGAGTCAATCAAAATGCGTCTTGTCTAAGCATGTTATATGAGACAACACATCATGTCATACTTAAATAAAGTATACACTATTGATCAAGTCAAGCATTAAATATCATACCCACATACTATAAGATGCTTACTAGTTTGATGGAGATAATTATACGCAATGCATTCTTTTTTCATTACCCAAGTTTCTTTCTAATGAGTTATCCAAGTAAGGCTTGTAGTGAGAAAGCATAAGTGCTCTAAGTAGTATTAATTTATCTCTAGGTTATGAAGTAATAATTTACTATTATCCTAAAGTTTGTTATAACAAGGTAAAATGAGTGGTAATATGTATGAAAAGAGTGATGTAACAATATATCGCATTCCTCGTTCAAATAAGAAACATAATACAAGTTTTCTATTTATAGTTAGTTACAAAAGTAATGTTTTGAAAAATATGAGATTTTGTTTAATATCACTCACACATTAAAGTCCCCATCCACATTTATCCCCCTATTCCATACTTTAGAATGAGTGTGAGTGAAAAATAAAAAAACAAAAAACAATATAATAAAAAGGTATCGTTAAACTCATTACAGATGTATATGGAGAATTAGATGCGGTGTGTTCTTATATATTAAAAATTTTGGGAATAAATGTGTTTTATTAGATAATATATGATTGTGGAGGTGTATTCCATTGCTAATGCTTTACTAAAAATAACGATTCCTTGGCCGGACATGACCTCTGGGCTAGCTTGATTAGGTTGTGACCCGCTGGCGGTGGTCCGGTAATTTATGTTTAAGCCATTTGCCGGTTATCCACCTTGTGCTTGAGGTTTGATGATTGAGCTGGTGGCCCTGCAGGGCCAAATTCTTGTAGAAAGGGGGTTGGAAGTTTTTTTTTCTAACTAAAGGTGTTCAAAAACCGAACCCACAATTCAGATGCGGTTAGAAAACAAACCGAAAACCGAATTCTGGATACAATTTGGTTTTTTAGCTTTTTTGGTTTTCTTGAACATCCTATTTTTAATGATGGCTATATGACGAGGAAAAAGATAACAATGTTGATGAGATACCCGACAATGGTGACAATGTACGAAGAAGAAGAATAAAAGAACAGTGAGACCATACATAATGGTTAATGCTATTGAAAGAGCATTTTCTGCCACATCAACGCCAACTCAGCATTATTTTTTAAGTTAAATATATGGTAATGGTTAATGTATTATAATGCCCATTTAATTATTATTCAATTAATACTCATTTATCTTTTATTTTACTTTTTTTTACTTCACTATTTTTAATAAAGCAAAACATAAACAAAAACTTAACATCATATTTCATTAAAACTTAAAAAGTACATAAATAATTAAAAATCATTAACAACTGTAAAAGCTTAGTTACTTTGTTTATATTAAAATTACATCCTAAAATTAAAATTTCTTTTAAAGTATTTTTTTACTAAATCCTTTATTTTCTTTGAAACACTATTCTTGCAAGATTTGATAAATATTAGGTTAGTGGGCTTTGACATAAGCCCCAATACATCATATATATTATATATTTTAGGTCGTCTTCTTCATCTTCTTTTTACACCATTCCTACGCAGATTCGCAGAGCGTCGATCACTCATCACCGGCCACCGGTTTTGCTTCTTCCTCCGGCTTCTTCATCTTCTTTTTGACTCCTCGATCCTTCTTTTTATCATCTCCGGCCGCCGGTTTTACTTCTTCCTCTGGCTTCTTTATCTCCTTCGGCGACTTTACCTCCTGAAAAAGATAACATTTTATTATCAAAACCCACGTATAAAAACTCAATATTTAACAAATTAAACTTTGCCAACATTGAAAAACTAAACCACTTTGGCTTTATCTACAAAACGTCGCAGCCCCTTCACGCCGGGATAACGCCGGCAGGGGCGGTGGCGGGGCGTTTTCCGGTGAGTTTTTTCCAGTTTTAACGCACATTACGGGCGGTCTGATGACGGTTGCGTGTATAACTCAAAAAGAATGAAATGTTGTGCTTTTGGTAAAACATGAACCATATGCTGTGAAAAAAAAAGAAAGAGTAAATTACATGGATGGTCCTTGTGGTTATATTGAAATTTTGGATTTGATCCTTAAAGTTTAAAATATTTGAACATAGTCCCTAACATTTCTTTCTCTTTCATATATGGTCCTTAGGTCTGTTAGTTAACCGTTAGTGATGTTAAATATTGTAAGAATTATCATTTTACTCGTATTAGCCATCTATTTAATTTACCTTTTAAACTATTGTATTATTTATATTTAAGAAAATTTTATATTTTTTGTTTTTCAAAGTTTTTTATTTTTTATATTATTTTTATAATTTCATTTTTAATAAGATTATTATTTAATAAAATACGTTTTAAATACACAAAAAAAATTTAATAACATGTTTTTTTAAAATGTTCGGTTTATAAACCATTCGTTTTTTATACATCATTCTAAAACTTTTTGATTTTTTAAACTGGTTGGTTTTTAAAGTTGTTTTTTAAACCATTCATTTTTTAAAATCTTTTATAAAAAAAATTCTTAGTTTTTTAAACATTTTTGAAAATAATTCTGTTTTAAACGTCTTTATAAAAGAAGACATTTTTAAAAAGGTATAAAAAACCCGCATATTGGTTTAAAATAATTTTATAAACCAAACATTTAAAAGAATACATTTTTTAAAATATTTTTTTATTTGTGTATTAAATTATAAGCATATTTATAATAAAAAATATAATAAAATGAAATTACATTAATAATCCTTACAAGTAAAATAGTTATTTTAATAAATTTAACATCACTAACTGAACTAACAGAGTATGGACCATTGGTGAAGATAACTATAACATTAGGGACTATAGCAATTTTAAAACTTTAAGGACCAAATCCAAAATTTTAAATAAATCACAGAGACCATCTGTGTAATTTACTCGAAAAGAAATTAAATCTAGGGTTAACATGTCACACCCCCGCTAAAAGCGGAAACACGGGGATGTAACGAGACCGGGATCGTCATAACACATGGTAAGCGATAGAGAGCAATATAAATAAATGATGACAAGCGTGTCATGACGACACCCGACAACAAGGGGACTTGTGTCGTGTTTAGTCAATGTTCACGACAACATAGCCATAAGCAACATGATAATGATAACACATATACACATATGATGAAAATGTAATTGTTAATTCCCACAACCCGGGAACAAGTTTCAAAAGTTGATAATTGTTTACATGTGATAACATTGTTCAAAAAGATTGTTTATCAAAATGAGCTAAGTCCCAAAATGCATCCTAGGGTCTCCACTAAGGCAGCACACCTAGATTCCTGGACTTG
Organism: Flaveria ramosissima; assembly: GCA_025215565.1. Lineage (NCBI taxonomy): Eukaryota > Viridiplantae > Streptophyta > Magnoliopsida > Asterales > Asteraceae > Flaveria > Flaveria ramosissima. The sequence goes on along the minus strand of CM046044.1, from coordinate 8,622,866 downwards.
CATGATCACCTGAAAAGATATGCTTAAAACGGTCAACATAATTGTTGGTGAGCTCGCAGGTTTATGTAATAAAAATGTAAGTGATGCTGTAATAAGTAAGCGCGTCGGAATACCGTGAATACAGTTATATACACAAGTAAATATCACATGACATGAGCTTTGCAACCAAACCTAGCGACGTACACAAAGAAATTGTCGGCATATATTCACCCAAGGGCCCGTTCCTGGCCACTGATGGTACCAACTAGTATACCATCGAACGAGGGTGAGGGTGTCAACCCATTAGTACTACCAATACCTAACCGTCGGTTCCCACACTGGAATTAAATAGTTGCAAAGATAGAACCACACATCAGACCCAAGCATGTATCAAATAGTACTTGCAACACAGTATCACGTTGATTCCTTGTATGTAAAATGTATGTAAGTTGTACAGCATAAAAATTGTGTAAGCATACTTTTCCCCCAATTTGTAAATGATTGAAATATTGTATAAGCGTAAAAAGGGGCCACGAAACTCACTTGTTAGGTGGTAAGTATGTATGATCGATGTATCCCAAATGTTGAATGCAAATAAATAGTCAAACACCTATTGACAGTTATTGTATAGCATTAATGATATGATATATGTATAAGCGCGCAATAATGATGGGTCGGTTCGGGTCGTATCGGATGGGTCGCGTACCACACACACAGACTGACACACGTACTAGATCCTATGTAGATCCAAGTACAAGTCATTGTCGCCACTAATGATGTTGTTTAAGCAAAAGTATCGTTGTTTATTGAAGAAGCATTGAATAAGTGTCAATAGTTATAAGTCAATTTGGTCGTTGTAAAGCGTTAGTTCAATTTGCTCAAAATAGTTTCTGTGCCCTTTCTCACGTTGACTTTAATCTTTGTGGCCGGACAATGGCATTATTGTGTTAGTGTTACCTCGACACCACACGACATACTCACGCCACGCACAAGGGATCAAACACAACAATTTCAGTCGCATAACAAGGTCAGACGCACGACTCAACCTCCATTCGTGCGAATCAACCCTCAATCGTGCGAATCAGCTTCATTTGTACGATTGAGCCTTCATTCGTATGATTGGCCTTCAGTCGTACCACACAACACCCAATCGCACGACTCAACTTCCATGCGCACGAATCAACCTTCAATCGTGCGAATTAGCTACTTTCGTACGACTGAACCTTCATTCGTGCGATTGGACTCCAGTCGTGCGAACCACATTCATTCGCACACATTCAGTCGGTCACCTGACTCAATCGCACACAATCACTCAATCGCATGACTCATTCGCATACACTCAATCGCACGCATGACTCAATCGCACACAGACACTCAGTCGCACAACTCAGTCGCACGACATGCCCAGTCGCACAACTGAGTCGCGCGATTGACTCAGACGCATGATCCAGTCGCACGACCCACTCAGTCGCACGGCTCAATCGCATGGATGACCCAGTCGCCTGATCTGCAGAATCGCGACTGTGGTCGGGATGAGCAGCCCCCGAGCTGCTCTAAACACGGGTTTTACACCACAAGGACCTCCAGAAACACTCAACAAACATACACAAGCATGAAACACAAGCAAAGAGACCTCACACGCACCCATACGACCTTGTATGTTCGGGTTGAACCCGAACACCCGAAACCCTAGTTTTGGACAGCCGTGAAAAGGCTAGAAAACGGACAACCAAAGACAACTACCTGCTAGAAAGAAGTAATCTAGGCTGTAGACGGTGTCAAGACGAAGAAAACAAGACCTCTCGGGTTGGATTTGGTGCTAAGATGGAGTTTTTGTGTGAAGGAGAAGATGAGGATGAAGAAGATGGTGAAATGGGTTTTCTAGGGCTGATAAGGGGGTATTTATACCCAGCCCAAGTTTGCAAAATTACAAGTTTAGTCCCTGCACTTAACCCCCGAGTTTTCTCAAATTTTGTTCGGTTGAAAAACGACTTTGTTAGGTGTTTTATATTAATTGTAAAAGTTCATTTAATGTTATTATGACTTAAGAAATGGTTATATTAAAACATTTATTATATTTATAAAATGGTATATTTGACGTTTTCAAAAATGAAAGTTTTATAAGTCCTTTTAAGGTTAACACATGGTTTTTAACGAATGCACACACAACGATAATATTGCACACATGATATCCACATAAAGAGTCAAATAAAGATGAGGAATGACCAAATATAGAATAGATGATGGACAAACACGTTAATTGACGGAACTTAAAGTGACGGATGTCACATAACACAACTTAAACATTTGTGGTTTGGGCCAGATTTTCATTTTTTAAAAGCTCACGTATTACACATGCATTTTATGTTTATTTGTGTTTTATTTGAAACCTTATCATGATTTATGTTATTTCTATTAAAAAAGTTATTTTTTTCTAGTTTTTATAAATGATCATTTTACCATCACCCCTTAAACAATGAAATTTGTAATTTTCACTAACATTTTATTTTCTTTCTTTTTTTATATTTTATTTATTGTACTCTTCTTTCTTTCTCTTTTTAATCACTTTTGTTTTATAATCTTATCTTAAATATTATTATTAATTACTTTAATCTTTTTTTATAACTTATAATTTTATTTACAAATTATTAATTTATTATATTTTTTATTTGTTTAGATCGGTTAATTAATTTTCTCAGAATTAGGGAGCTCATGATATTTTTGTTTCCTATTATAAAGATTAAACTAGTAATTATTTTTGTTTCACCGTCACTTTTTAACTTTATTGGTATAAAAATATTTAACTATATCGTACACTTTGGCTTATGACTCATATTAAAAATCTATTAGAGATCGTATAATTTTCGGTTGTAACTTTTTATATTTTACTTAGCTTTAGTTATTCTAAGCTAGGCTAGAGATATTATTAGGCTTTGCTTAATATATAAAGTCTTTAAATGTTGCTACGGTAACTTCAAATTGTAAAACAAACCAAGCAAAACCCTTAGTCATTTTTTGTCTCACTTTCGTTTAATTTTCAATGGTTTATTTTTTATTTATAATAATAAAAACTCATTATTAACAGTTTAAATAAAACTCTAAATAATAATGTATTTAATTAAAGAACACTCGGATGATTTCTTTGATCGCAAACTTCAGACTAGTTGTTTGGAAACCTTTTTAGTATATTTTATTTGAGCTTAAAAGTTAGTGACTCTCACACTATATTTATGGTTGGTGGTGGGCACTCGATTGGAAGTTAGCAGTTGGTGGTGGGCACTCGATTGGAAGTTAATAGAGATAGATGACAGTAGTCCGAGGGAGGTGATGGCCGCAGGTGATGCCGGTGGTGGTCGTCGACGGTGAGGTTCGGCGGCAGTAGTGGTGATGAAGGTATTATTGTTTAGCAATGTAATTCAATATTATATATATATACACATATGTATATATATACACACATATGTATATATCTATGTGTGTATATATAGAGTTATATATAAATATAGTTTTTTAATTAAATTACACAAATATTCCCTCTACTTTACAAAATAGTTTTATAATATGAAAGGCTAAAATGCCCTTAAACTTAACAGGAAATATTTAACGTCTGTTAGTGTTAATACTCAAACTTATTACAAAAATAAAGTAAGTACTCAAACCTGTTATTTTTTTTGCTTAGTACCCAAACATGTTATTTTAGATAAACCACAGGGACTATTTATGTAATTAACTCTAATTCATTTGATTGAACACAAAAAAACTAAAAACTCAAACCATAAACCAAAATCCTATTGTCATAACTAAACCGTTCTAAACGACTAAAAATCTTAACTAAACCGTTCGAAATGCCTAAAAAATTTTGTACCAAAAAAGTAAAAAAAGAAAAAAGGAAAAAAAGGACCAGGTTGTCTAATTTTTAGTATTATTATTAGTAAGGTAAATGAGTAATGTGAATAGATAAAATTAAACTTAAAAAAATTCAAAGATCTATAAATAAAAATCTAATTTATAAAAAGATTAGAATTATTTTTTTAATAAAGTTTGAGATAAGTTTTAAAAACAAAAGTGGTTAAAAATTATTTACTAAAGAAAAATAAAGTTAAATAAATAAAAATAAAATAAAAGATTAATAAAAATTACACATTTTGTCTTTTAAAAGGCAATGGCAAATCAGTAACCTATAAATCTAACTAAAAAGTTAACTTTTGTTGATAAAAAAATAAAAAAATATCATAAGTTTTTAAATAAATAACACTCAGTGCACATATTAAAGTTTGAAGACAATAAGATGTTATTTTATATTAGGAGAAATTACAAAAAGCATGACAAGTTCTCAATTCAAAAACACGAGTAAATTATTATTTTGGCCAAAGTGGTTTAGGCAGTTTGACATTTTCAATCTGGTATCTTTTGACATATCAAACCACGAGATTGTATTTTATAACGGTTTTTATCCCAAAAATAACTATGTTAATTTATCATGTTAACTATGAGAGTATTTTAGACTATTTACACCTCAAAGGCTATTTATGTAAAATATAAAGTTCGTTTAATTATTAGTGAGCTATTTATGTAATTACTCAAATTACCAAAAACAACACCTAATTTTTCATTTTCTACTAAACGAGTTTTACTATTTGTATATTAAAAAATTATTTTTATTTCTTAAAACTGTTTATTGTGGTGTGAGGCTGCGATGACGATGACGGGATTGGTGGGTGGATTGCACAAGTTTTGTTTTTTTAGTGTGTTTTTGCAGGTGAATTGGTGAAAATATGAGATTGGTGGGTGGATTGCTCAAGTTTTTTTTATTTTAATTTTTAAAAGTTGTTTATGTTTTCATAAAATATTTAACAAGAAAAACTAACAGTGTCAACATCTAAAATTCAAATGAATAAAAAAAGTAAAAAGTTATATAAGATAATGATGTTTTTAAACTTTAAGGATTTAAGAAAAATTAGAGAAACAAATAGTAATTTATATAATATTAATTATTAACTTACTTATGCATTAAGGTTTGTACCTTATGTTTTATAGATTGTACATCACTTTGTTTTTTTTTTCATTTTTAATCCTATAGTTTGTTTTTTACATTTAACCCTAATACCTTTTTCATTTTCAACGTTAATCTTATATACTTTTCATCTCTTACACTTTTTTTTTGTTTTACGTTTCGGTTTAAAATTTTTGAGCTAAACATCTATTTTTTTTCTGTTCACAACTGCGTTGTGTAATATCCTTCGTTCTAATTTATACACGTTAACACGTCACAATGCACATGCATGGGTTAAAGTTTTTATGTCTATTTTCCGTTCGGTTTTTATTTCTTTCGCCTACGAGTTTTTCTGGTGTTAGTGGTTGCTAGGGACGATATGACATTGATTTTATTTGACATGGTTTTACTCCCACATTGCAACGCGGTGGGGTTAAATACTAGTTTGAATCGTTCTCTTCGCACCTGCTGAATGCATACATCAGCGCTAGTCCACCACACACCGATTCAATTCACTATTTACTAATCACTATTCAGGTCAACATGAAGACGTAAGCTCACCCCTCCATTCCACAATTTAAAGTCAACAATGGTGACCTCCACAACAACAACAACTTCAGCCGCAGCCCACCAATTCAATTCTCACACCCACCTCCCACACAAAAACATTCATCTCAAATTTCACCAATCCATTGATCAAATCACACCATTTCCTTAATGGATACGACCTCTGCAACACCAAATTCAGAGGTCAACATGAACAATCCACAGTCAACGAAGGAGGCGAAGGTACAGTACAGAGGCGTACGCCGTCGGCCATGGGGAACATACGCCGCCGAGATCCGAGACCCCAAAATCGGCGCTAGAGTTTGGTTGGGTACCTTCGATTCCGCCATTGAAGCTGCAAAAGCTTACGATAAAGCTGCTTTCGAAATACGTGGCCGCAAAGCCAGTCTTAATTTCCCTCTTGAGGTCGGGATTCCGGCCGCCGGAACCCTAATTGAAACTAACGCCGCCGCACGCGGCGGCCGGAGAAGAACGAAAGGGACGGTGGCGGTGGTGGAGGCTGTGAAAGGAGAAGATGACGGAGACGACGGTGGCTTTATTAACGCCATCACGTTATATGAGGGTTTAGGGTTTGTTTTTAGCCCCCAATGTTAACATTGTTACATTCAATCTTTTAGTAGTTTATAGTTTTTTATTGGTTAAGAGGTAATTTTGGTGTCTCTTGACCATTAGACGTTAAAGTTACGTCTTAACCATTAAAAGTCTATGAATCATTAAGAGTAGCCTCTTAATTATAATGTTACATGTTTGTTGCTAATCTTAAGTTGGCTTTGTTTTTCTCGTAGGACTTCGCCTCTCACCGCGGTCGGTTATGGTGGTTCGGTGTCTCCTCCCCTCGGGTCACTGCGGGTAATGGATCTCTACTCTTTTGAATGATATGTGTGTTTTGATTCACCATTTATAGAATAGATGTTGTTGTCATTTATCTTTGAGAACATGTGATGTTTGTTGGATGCCTAGGAGACACACAATAAGGATAATATTGTTTATAGATATCTGAATAACTAACCAAATGTAATTCAATGGTACCAAGATGTTGGAATGGAGTCGCTTTCAGTTTAGTGAGGGTGAAAAGTAGTTCGGATTTAAAAGTAGGTTTAGTGTGCGTGAGTTGGTTATTAAGAAAAATATTGATAGACTTTCTTTTTCGCTAAGTGAGGATTGGTCGGGTTGTAAGATGGGTTTAGCCGTTTAGGTGAAATTAGGTTTGGGTCGGGGCAATCTAAGATTAACTGTTTGTTGCTGGTAGATGGGAGTGAGTAATGAGGATGATGACGACGATGATGGTGCGAAAGAGAAGTTTAAATGGACTGAACAGTCTCTTTTGGCTCTGTGTGACGTCTTAAACAAATACCTTAAGACGTATGGCCGAAATTCGCCATTCAAATGGGCTGTTCTTCAGTTGGAGTTTGAAAAAGTTAGTCACCACAAATTCAACAGTGTAAAAGCTTTAAAGAACAAGTATGCTGCAATGAAGAGAGATTATAACCTTTGGAAGTCATTAAAAACTGGTGTGCTTGGGAATAGTACAGGGCACCTGGATTGTTCAGATGATTGGTGGGTAAATAAAATTAAGGTAATATTGTTTAACTCTTTCAAATTTTTATAAACTTTTTTATATTATTATTATTGAAATGTAACTGTTTATCGCGCAGGAAAATCCAGAATTTAAAAGAATTGGGAAAAAACAACCTTCTATACAATTGCAAAAGGCATGGAATCAGTTATTTGAGAATGCAGGGGGAGATTCTTCTGCAGATCCTAATCCTTCTGTTCATCTATATGATTTGAATATCGATGTGGTTGAGGATGATGACAGTGTAGATGTTTCTTCTGAACGCACACGACACTCTTCACAGTTAGGAAATATGGAAACTGAAGAGACGGCTTCCTTTTCAACTTATATAAATGAAGCGAGACAAGAAGATATGTTGGCCCCAAACGAAGGAGACAGATGTAAACAGTGTCAAAAGATTGTTAAAACGAGTACTAAACCTACGCCTATTCCTATGAAGCGTAAAATGACTCCTACTGCCCAACAACGTGCGTTGAAGATAACAAATGCGGACTCTTCTAATGTCGATCAAGTTGGTTGTTCTAGTATTAGCGCGTCTATAAGTGTGATTGACCGCATGGTTGATGAAGGATTAATGGCGTCATGCAGTGAGTTGTGGTGTTTTGCAGTTAGTTTGTGTGAAGATAATGTGAAAAGAGAGATTTTTTTGAATTTGCCGGATAATGTTAGTAGGTTGGCTTGGTTGCAGTATAAGCAAAGTGTAGGCAGTTGAAGTAGTTTTTTTTTCTTTTTTTTTTAATTTATGTATCTATACCTTATTTTGACTCTCATGACTATGGGTGTTTTAACTGTTTCTTGTAATGCTAGCTATAATATGTATTTATACTTGCACTATATTGGAACTTGGACTCACAAACTTATTATTGGTGACTGAAATTAATTTTTGACACTACATGAATCTAAAATAAAATTTATGGGTTTGTGGTTAGTCAAAACGGGTCTTTGTCAGTTTCAGGTCGACCTCGCTAATGTAATTAGTTGAACAGTTGTGTTCATGTCAAAACTCAACTCCGTAGGCTTGCTAACTTTTTATAATATGTTTTTTTATAAATTTCTCTTATCTTAATTTTTACAAAACTATACACTCTTACATTTTCCTTATCAATATACAATAAAAGATCCGTATGGAATATATTTTTGGCGTTTACTCTAACGCTATCGGTGTACTCGCATTGAGTAGTGTACGTCTTTTAAATTCAATTTGGCGATTCCCTTCAGGGGCATTTACATATTTCCCATTTCTATACTCATTAATTACATATTTACCCGAGCTAAATTTTTAATTACATATATTCCCTTTCTAAAACATATATATTACATATTTACCCGTTATACTAAAACTAGTTATTGAATGATTATTGTATTCATATTTTTAACAAGTTATTTTTATACATTACTCTTCCTATAAACATCAATCATATATTTTTTTCAAGTTCGAGTGTTATATAAGAAACATACAACTACAAATACAAAAGTTTAAAACAATAATCACCAATAATCAAAGTTATATATCCAAATACAAAACACAGTTGTCAAAGTTTTAAGGAATCATAATAACAAAACATCAATACGTATCCCTTAATATAAACACGATAAAATAGTCATTTGATAGGGTAATTTTTACGAAATGGATAAAAATGTAATATATATGTATTATAAAGGGGAAATATGTAATTGATTTTTACGATTTTAAAAATAGATAATTGAAGGTTTTAAGAAGGGAAAATATGTTAAAATCTTTCGTCTTGAACTCACGTTGCTTCCCTAGTTACATAGTTTTTAGCAAAAAGAAATTCGTGATGCGTGGGATTGCGGTTCGGATAAGGCTCCAAGCCTGATGGGTTCTCTTATGTGTTCATTAGAAAGTATTGGGCTACTCTTAAAGGTGACTTTGTATCGGTTCTTGAATAGTTTCATATGAGTGTTAAGATATCCAAAGGTTGCCACTTTTATTTTATCCCCCTCATAGTAATGAAAACTTATCCGCAATCACCTAGAGACTACCATCCAATTGGCATAATCAGAGTTCTTTACAAGGTGATTGCTAAATTAAATGTCAAGCAAATCGACACAAAGGTGTTGTTAGCTTAGTTATCTCTTATCCACTATCTACTTTTAAAAATGGGAGAAATATTATGGACAAACTTCTTATCACTAATGAAGTCCACTCTTGGATTTAAAAAAAAAAAGAAAATAAAAGAGATGCTTTATTCTTTAAAGTGGATATCAAAAAGGCTTTTGATAGCTTAAACTGGATGTATCTTTAGTTCTCAAACAAATGGGCTTTCCTCCTAAGATGTTCTTTTTGTTGGCAAATGGTCCTCTCGAAAATGAAAACATCTTGAGCATTATTAGATGTCGTGATTTGCTTTGGGCTGAAATTAAACTTGGAGAAAAGTCGCTTGTATGATGTTCGTACGTGTTAGCCGGACGCAAATCGCTAACATGCCATCTATTGTTGGATGTCAAAATGGTAAATTTTTATTCGTTTAGCATCAGTGACGTATCCAGGATTTTTCATCAGTGGGGGCCAAAAATGGGTCATACCATAACAGATGAGCTCAGAACATGTCGGGTAAAAATTTTACATTAATTTTAGCAAGCTTCTGGATTATAACACACTTTATCAGAAGTTTTATTAATCTAAACTAGATTAACATTATTAGTAAAAGAGTAATTCATTATGCAAAACATGGATCATGGTAGTTTAAATGAATTCAACCCCGACCCCACACGTTTGCTTTAATAATCCAACAGTTAACTCACATTTGGGCCAATTTATTTACAAAACAAAGACATATAGAAATAAGTATAAAACTCAAAATCTGATTCAATTTTATCCATTAAAACTAATTTTAATCGAATCCAGATTACTTCTGGGGAAGCAATATTCGAAGCTCCTTTAGTTGATTAAAACGAACAACCACTAGCATAGTCTAGTGACAAAAATGTATGTTCCTTATTTTTAAGGTGGTGGGTTCAAGCTTCACTTGAGGCATGTGGAGTAGGTTTAATTTGTATTAAGATAGGAGTATATTAGGATCAATAAATAACAAATTAAAATAAAAAACTCAAACAAAACTGGGGCGACTGATTGTAATTTAGATGTAATAGTTTGTCACTTAAAAATATCATAATAACTTAAGATAATTAATTAATAGAAATAAAAATTGGGAACATGCTGTTGATTCACAACGATGGCAAGAGTTGTAATCGTTTTTTAAATTGGGATTGAACCTCATTAAGCCATGATTAGAGATCTCGCTTAAAAGATTAAACTTTTTTGTTGGGCCAAAGGCTTTGTATATTTTTAGAGGGGGCCAATGAAATTTTTTACTAGGGGCCTATTGTTTTTTTTTTCTCAAACTTTATATGCTACAGAGCCCAAGCTGATCGAGCGGGGGCGTGTGCACCCCCGAACAAAGAATGCATCCGCCCATGTTTAGCATGGGCTTCCTATCGAGGGTAATATAAATGTATCAAATAGGTGGACGTCGGTTTTGATATGTTTAAAAGGCAACTATTGAACTCTCGTCAAATCAATTTTAGCAAGCATACCATCGTACTATTTCTCCCTCTTCCGGGCACCGAAAAAAGTGATAGAAGGTCATGAAAAAAATCAAAAAGGGCATTTCTTTAGGGTGGAACAAAGGATAACAAAAGTATTAATTGGGTTTAATGAGGAATTACAAAATTAGTATGAACAACTCCTATTTTGGATCTAGTAGTTCTACTCCTGATATGTAGTTATGGTGTGATGATTATGGTGGTGGCCAGACTGTTAACTTCATAAGAAACAAGATTGATAGTAATATATCAATTACGATTAAGTTACAGAATGTGCGGAACATTTGAGTACCCATTAAGGTTATTACTCTAAATATGGATTTCCACCCATAAAACATGTCTAAATATGCCATCAACTTTATGCCAATTATGTAGTAGTGATGTTCTAGATGTAAGATGGTAAAATACTGAAAGAATATTATTGATAGTTTTGGTTACAATATATAGAGAATATAATGCAAATCCTAAAACCTAACTGGGCTCGTGGGCTCATACTAGTAACCCTAATAATATTGTCTAATACTCCCCCGCAGTCGTAGCGGAAGTAACTTGACGCTAGGACTGGGAAACAAAAAAACATAAAACAATAATAATAAGATAAACATGCTTCGATCGGCTTGACCATCCAAACTATTGCTAACAAACAATATTGTGCTTGATGTTGTCATCCATATTTTGGTTGATTGTGCTATCCATAGTTTGTTTGATACTTCATGGTTCTTGATTCTTGGAATCATAAGTTGAGACCTGGCGACCGTAGTCATTGGCGATGTCTCAAGGCTAGCAAGTGGCACTCTCTTGGATCCGTAGATCAAGAGATGACATAAGTATATATAAAAAAAGAAAGAAAGCAAGACCGATGACCGTGGTCAAGTGGCGGTCTCTTGGATCCGTAGATCTGAAAATAATAGAAATATTTAATCAAACCGTAGTTTGAGATCGGTGGCCGTGGACCGTGGTCCTTGATGCGGCTAAAATTCCAATAAACGAAAAAAATAAAAAGAACAAAGAAAACATGGTGATTGCTGCAAATTGGGAGCCATAATCCAGAAACAAATCAAGAGAATGGATGTGAACGAACCAAGAGAATGAATATGGGTAATAGGTTTGAATCCTCAACCGATATCGAAACTTTATTAAACATAAACAAGAAAATAGATAAAAAAAACGAAACAGAAGACGAAAGTGGGACAAGGCGGCGGTGGTGGCGGTGGCGGCACACTATCCTGTCTAGGGATTGAACTCGGTGGCGACGACTAGGGTTTGTATGTTTTTGTGGTGGTGCAGCGGAGAAGAAGGTAACCAGAACCCTAAGGCTCTGATACCATGTAAGATGGTAAAATACTGAATGAATATTATTGATAGTTTTGGTTACAATATATAAAGAATATAATGCAAATCCTAAAACCTAACTGGGCTCGTGAGCTCATACTAGTAACCTTAAAAATATTGTCTAATACTAGAAACTTTTACATTCTCCTTCAATGACCTTTTGCAAATTCAAGACTCAATTCACGGGGGTGACATAGGAAAAATTGATGCTACCAATAATTTATTTTTCAAATTGATGCTTATGGAGAGCAAGGAATAAATTGATGCATGATAGCAAAAGAGCTACGGGCTATAGTATATTAGGGGGGATCAAGGTATTATCCTTCTTGAGGGTAAAGAATAGATCCTAAAAGGTTAAGGTAGATTGATATAAATGTTGTTATTTTGATATCTCAATGTAACTTTAATATTTTTAAGACCTTAACGATTATAATATTTTGCTAGCTCCTTTCTAGTTAAGAATGAAATATCTTGCTATTAAAAAAAAGAATATAATATCTTTTACATTTCGTAATTTCAAATAGAAATGTGTTCGATCTACCTCGCACCACATGTCTTTCCACCCACGACTTTATCGGTAAGATGAATATATACGTGCATTCTTTCTCATCTCTCTTCCTCATTTCTATGTTCAAAGAGAAGAAGTTCAAACACACACACTCTCTCTCTCATCAAAACATCATTTGTCTATCTTTATATCGAAGCCAAAAAAGTAAGAAATCACACAAGAAGGTGAAGATGAAGATCTGAAGACGACCATGGGGATTCAACATTTTAAACTTCCCAATCCAACGTACTTCGTGAACTTTTTATTTTATTTTTTTAAATCCTTTAATTAACAAAAAACATTAGGTTAAGTGTTGAAAATAAGCCTGGCAATAATGGCCCATGTCTCAAGTTTTAAGTTATTATGGGTCAATATTATGATATATTGAGTTGTGTTGGACTATAAAAATATACAGTGAGTCTTAATGGGCTGAACAAAATAAGAATTAAATATTTTAATAGGTCACGATGGGCTGGCACAAGTAAGAAGCGGGTCAGGATGGGCTGAACAAAAATAAAGCCATACAATCACCCATTGCCCATCATTCCATCAGCCATCGCAAGAGAACCCTATCGCCAATTCACCATCGCAAGAACTTAAGAACACAACAACCTGAATTTATTCAAACCCGACTTGATAACTGAACTGGTTACAGCCTCTACGGCCACGGCTCCGGCCAGCTTCCACCACCGCCATAAATCCGATCTTGTGGAAAGTCCCCATCGCCATCGTCATCAGCCCATCAAGCATCAGCATCGCCATTAGCCCATCGATTTGTGTTCACAGCATCGCAATCTCCAACAAGCATTGCAATCTCCATCGCCATCTCTCTTTTAATTTACAGTTAGGGTTTCATTGTTCTTTTGATTTATAAATAGGGTTTCATTATTCTTTTAATTTATAAATGTTTATGTGTGAGTTTGTGTATGAAAATGTAGTGGATCTTGATGCTCATGTGAAATTTCTTGACACAGGTTTAACGGTTTTTAATTTTTTTAAGAATGATTGTTGAGAATTGATATCTTATTGTTTTGACTTTTGAGAGAATTTATAAAATATTAGTTTGTTTTCTTGACAAATGTTGGATGGTTTTTAAGAATTTATTTCGATTTTCATTATAGAAATCCATGTTTATCTATCGGATGTTGTATGTGTTTGATTTTGTTGGTTGTTGTTTGGAATTTGTGGGAGAGATTTATTGTTGGATTTTAGTTGGGGGTGTGTAGGAATAAGTCAAATAACATTGATTTTGATGATTTAAGCCTTAAACCTTGTAGGCTTAAAAACATGATCAAATAGTTAAATAGTCAAATAACGGTTATTAATATACTTGCTAACTTATAACATGGCTTCTCGAATATATTAAGACTTAGAAGGAAATAGGTCAAGCAATAATTTATAGCCACTAGATCAAGTATTATTATTAAGCTCATAAAAAAGTGTTTAGGTCTGCTCTAAAATATATATGTACATTTTGTCACCTGTAGTATGTAAGGGTTAACGTGGGCATAGAATTAGTAAAAACTACTAGTTAACTTTCAGCTAGTTTCAACTATAGAAGGTATTGAATTTTAATACTCTCATTTTTGTTCTAGATATGTTAAATTTTTATAATACATATAGTTATTTTAATGTTATGGTTTATTTATTTGTAGACGACATCAAAAATGTCAAATAACACTAATTTTGATGATGAAGTAACTTCTTTTAGTTCGAGTAAAAACCATTCTATAATTTAGGATTATTTTGAAAAACTACCAGTTGGAGCTGATGGGAATAAACAAGCAATTTGTACTGGATGTGAAAATTCTATAATGCTAATCCAAAATCAGGGACATCTAACATGAGGCGACATATTTTGAAGTGTTTTGATCTTGATGAACCTAGTCAACCAAAAAAACATGCCCCTTTAGATCAAGCGATGTATAGAGAGGAACTAGAATATTCAATCATCAAACATAACTACCCGTTCAGTTATGTTGAACACGAGGCCACAAGAGATTTGCATAAGTTCTTACACTATGATCCGAATCCCATAACAAAAAATATTGCAAAGTCAGATGTCTTAAAAAATTATGATAGGGAGAAAGCAGTTTTTAAAAATGAGTTACCAAAATTAACAAGTAGAATATGTCTGACTTTTAATTTATGGAGGTCTATCACAACAGATGGATTTATAACACTGACATCGACGAGAATTGGGTTTTGAGGAAAAAAGTGTTGAACTTTCGACTTATACCGCCTCCACATAGTGGTTCCATTTTAGCAAACTAGTTGATTAACTTTTTTGTTGATTGGGGCATTGATAAAAATTTTTTTACTATCATACTAGATAATGCCAAGAATAATGATCTTTTAATATAATATCTAAAAAGTCGTTTGCATCTAAATAACACATTAGTCTGTAATGAAGATTTTACTCATGTGCATTGTTATGCATATGTGTCAAATCTTATTGTTCAATCCGAGTTAAAAGTAATTGAAGGAGCCATCGAGAAGGTTCAGGAGTCAGTAAAATATGTTCGAGGAAGTGCTTTTAGAAAGTATAAGTTCGCGGAATGCATACAACAACTTTCATTACAATGTGGGCAACATGTGCGTCAAGATGTCATAACAAGATGAAATTCAATATATCTTATGCTCGATAGCGCATTGACTTATAAATGGGCTTATGCTCGTTTAACATTAGTTGATTCAAATTATAAGACTTGTCTATCGGATGAGTGGACAAGCGTGGAAAGAATCACAAGATTTATGAAACCTATTTTTTTACATCACAACTTTATTTTCTGGAAGCTCCTATCCTACTTCCAACTTAAATTTTCTAAGTATCATCTTTCAGTATTATCGGCCAAGTTATAAGTAAATATCAAAATTCACTTGTATCTTTAAATTTCGAGGCGTTGTTATGCACACGTGATTGGTTGTTTGATTTAGAAGGTATAATGGTTAATTTATGATATTTGTAACTTTAGATTGCACATGCTTTCATGTTTATGTGTAATGTTAATAGTAAATCATACATCTTTTATTTTTCATATATTTAGATGAGAAGGAAAATGGAAACAAGATGAAAGAAGAAATTATAGAAGATATTGAAGCATTAATTCCGACTTATGATAGTAGCAACTTTTAGGTAATATCCATATCCATTCTTTATACACTTCAAAGATTGTTAATTCATGTATTGAGGTTTCATTAATTTTTTTTATTATAGTATTTTTCATTGAGCTCCAAATGGGGTATAGATGCATCAACAACCTTCATCTTTGATTTGAAGTGGTTATCAATAGTTAAGGTTATGTCTCATGTTTCTTCTTTATCTGCGATCTTTTAGTTGTGATTTGAAGTGTTGTAGTAGGTAATGAAATGTTGTCGTAGGTGACTGGTTTTACACATCAAGTTCATTTAAATTTTTGTTTAAACCGTATCAATTTTTAATAGAAGCTTATATGATGAAGGCGTGCATCCTCTTATTGTTAAAACACTCTGAAGGTTTTATTCGTTTAATTAATGTTGAAACAATTTTTATTTGTAGTTTATATGTTTTTTATGGTTTGTGTTGGAAAAATATAAATTTTGTAATTTTTGAATTTGATCCGTCTTGACCCGACCCATCCTGACCCGAACTCATTCTGACCCAACCCATCCTGACCCGATTCTGACCCGAACTCATTCTGACCCAACCCCGTGTTGACCTGAACCCGTCCCAACCCGACCCAACCCGTCTAGTCCGCCAGGCCTAGTTGAAAATGAACTATCCAATTTGAAACAAATAAAGATACTAGTAAATTGGCTTTTAAAATTAGGACAAGAACTTGTTGGTGATTACAATGATGTTGAGGCAATTATCGATATACTTGAGGATCTTCTTATTACTATTACTGATTCATTGATCTTATAACCAGGTTAATTACTTTTTTGATTTTTTGCAGGTAAAGATGAGCAAGTCAAGTTAAAATACTAGGGTCTCCTACAAAGACAATAGACACGACGGTTCTAGATGATTTTAATTATCTAAAAATAAAAAGATCTTAATAAATTAAATCACGTGTAAAAATGTATGGAATCAAAACAAAATCGACGTCTATTGTATCTTTGTATATAATTGAGCGCTTAAAATGATGAAAATAATGAAAATGATAAGGATTGAGAAATAAGATCTGCTTTTGAATCAAAATGTATAAATAAAAAATAGATAGACACAAATAATACCAAGTTAAATTCTCTAATATCTTGGATATAAAAAGGTCATTCGTATGAAAATATTAATTGAAAAATTAGCATATATGATATAACAAAAAACTACTCGAACAAGGAATTTCAGAAAGACCTATAATTGATGATGATGAAAAGTATTTTCCAGTGGTGTAGGCTATGATAATCTAACATCTCATTAGTCTAGTAGTATAAATAGAGAATTGTTATGCTTCGTATGAATGTTGTTATTCATTTTTTACTAAAATTAACATGAAACTCTATGAAAAAATTAAAAATGTTAAAATCATATAAAATCAATTATCGAGAACAACTAATATTGTTGTATACAAATTCAAATCTGAATAAATTGTGATTATTGCATACATTACTAAATTGAACATAAATGGAACTCCTAATGAGTTTTCCAAAGCATTTGAGTGCTTAAAGAGTAATTTATAAAATTATGATATCTCAATAAACTAGAAAACAATACATATGGTATAGAGACTAATGTGTTAGATGAGAAAGTTCATGTGTCATAATCCTTGACGGTTTTATACACATAAATAAGTACTTGAAACAGAATTTTTTTGTAAATGATTGTAAATGTTGTTAGCATTGATATCAAAACCTCATGAATGTATCCTATAGAGTTCACATGATGATCATAAACTAATATAGCCAAGTTTAATGTGGAATAATCGACTCAATGGTTATCTTTAAAAGGAGAAAAATCAATATTATTTGGTTGATGCATATGTTTTGCTTTAAAGAACATTAACTAACATTAGTTTATATAGCGGTATATTTATTGATAAATTAAATTAAATTTAGAAGATGCTGAAATATTTTTCTATGTAATCACTTCATAAAGAAAGTGACTCTTATCTTTTATAAGATAAATAAAAATTATTGGTCTAGAAGTAACATAGTTAATTGTAGTTGATACATTAATTTTTATATATAGTTATACACTAGATTTAAAATATATTGGCAACATAAAGCTTGTGTCTTTTTGATATGTGAATAAATATACATGTTAATAGTGCATATCTTTTCTCATTTTGAGTGTTTTTTATTACAAATTTATCTTTATCTGTACTTAATTATGATTAATTTAGATTTTGTAGTTTTGGATGGTTGCTTGATGATTTCAAAAGAAAAAGACAAGAAATTTATGAAAATTTAGGAAGTTTAGAGTCTATTATGATCATAACTTATTTTGTCATGTAGATAACAAGCATAAGGTCTCGTATTCCTGCGCATTATGGTCATGAATGATTCTGTCATGGTCATAGCATGCATCAGGATCCCCTTTTAAGCCCTTATCCTTCTTCATTTTGGGGGAGACGGATTTTGTAAGAATAAACCCTAGTTTTCTCTATTCTTGTGGTGACTTTGAAGGAAGTTTCTCAAAAGTTCAAGCTAGGTTGAATATCAAACATTTCAAAGGAGGATTCAACTCCACACAACCCCCTCTACTCATCTTTGGTTTGAAAATCTCTAAATCTATAATGTTTTCTTCCATTGTTATGAGTTGGGTTGTGGTTTTTGTAAGCTTCATGGGCTAAACACTTTTTATATTAGATGAAGCTTAGCACATTTTAATATTTTACATGTAACTTTGGATGCCGATTAAGTTAATGTTATTACAAGGCTATGAATATTCTTCAATGATTATGTATGCTTGTTGAACTTGATATAATGATGAATCTTGTGGGGTGTTATAATCATATATTGTTGGAAAACTTTGTGTTTTCGAACATATATTCTTGAAAAGCATACTTTAGTGTGTGGTTTATAGCATTTGACTAGGAATGGTAAATGAGGTTTGATATTTAATAAAGTTAAAAAAGTGTATATCCTTATACACATGTTTGTGCAAACCATTGTGTTTGTTATGAATATCTCCTAACTTTATGTATGTGTAACCATAGATAATACACAAATTTATGATTCGTGTATTCGTGTTAGGACATTCATAAACTAAAGAATTTACATAGCTATTGTTACATTACGCGAATTGAGGTGGTTACTATGTGTTCATCGTGTTAACTTTTCAAAGATTTGTGGATTTGGTATCCTTGATGGGAGTTCTAACCATCTTTAACTTTAGCTTAACTATACCATTGGGTCTTCGACATAACTTTAGGTGGCTATTATGTGTTTATCGTTCTAGCTTTCCAACGAGTTATATAATTAGATAACCTTGATAGGAGTCTAGTTTACATCCATGTTTCATGCATAGAAGATGATCTCACCGTAGGTTCATGTATGTTGTTATTGTTTTGCTAAGCGGATTCGAAGTCTAAGTGATATCTTTCTTTGATTGATTATCTTCATCTACTTTCTTCAATTAGTTTAATTGTCAGCTAAATTAGTTAAGCATATTATTCACAAATCATCTTTTATCGGCTAGATAATGACAATTACTTAGTATCAAGAGTTCTTGTGTCCATGGATTGATACTCGATTCTTACCAAAAGTTGTACTACTATCCGATAGATACACTTGCGTATTGTGTGTGTAGTTAGTTATAAGGTGAAAATCATTTTTATAATTTTAAAGCTTATTGTGTAAAATTTATAATTAAAAATATATATATAAAATCACAAATCACTTTTCAGAAGACATTGGATGGGATAAAAAAAAATTTGATACTCTTAAGGTTTGAAAGATATGGGTTTATACTTTACTAACCCATGAAAACAAGTAATGTAACAATACATAATCATGGATTTTGTAGTCTATGTTTACAATTAGATTCAACAGAAGTCTATAGGGCTATAAACAAATCTAACTGAATTGAACGAATCCGTGTTCATGTTCATTCATAAAAAACTGAATGCTTTCATGAACACATAAGCGAACAAAAATTATTGTGTGTTTGTTATTTAACGACTTGAAATTGTTCACAAACGGTTCATGAACACATAACCACTTCACGGACACATAACCGAACATTTATAAATATATAACCGAACAATTTACCAACAGAATTGAACATATACTATTTATAGTTATGCGCTTGACATAATGGTCATATACATAATCTTGAATACACATATTATTAAACGTTCACAAACATAAACACTTATAAAGTATACATGTTAGGTTGATTTGAATATAGAAGTTACAAAATATATAAAGATTAGGAAGATTAATTAAAATTAAAAAGCTACAAATTATATATATATTTATTGAACGAACATGAACAAACATAAACGAACAGACACAAACAAATGTAAATGAACACTTTACCGAACGTTCATGAACACAGAGGAACGAGTGTGACCTCTATTCATGTTCGTTCGTTTACTTAAATGAAAAAAATTCTTGTCATGTTCAATCATTTGTTAAACCATTGAACGTAAACATACTTCTTGTCGAACGGTTCACGAAACTGTTCATTGAACATTCAGTTCGTTTATAGCTCTAGAAGTTACATGAATATCATACAACATTCCTAGCATAAAAGAATTGCACACCAAGTGACAAGCGAAAATCATTGGCTACAAATGTTTTAAGCAACCTTCAAGAAGACCGACATGCTTCATTTAAAGAACACATAAAAAGGAGTATTATAGACGTTGCACTCTTTTTCACTTCATTAAGTTTTGTCGCATTTGATTTTCTTAATAAGGTTTTATTGGGTCAACATGGTTGATATAGAATTATCAAGGCGGCGACAATATGCTTTGTACTTTTTTTCCTTAACAACAATTTTAACCCATTAGATTTTCCTTATAATGTTCTTAGCGAGACAACATTTTCAAACATATGAATTTAATAACCAAAAAAGAGTGTTATAGATATATATATATTATAATTTTCAACACTTAAAATAAATTTGAATTATTTTATAAGTTTGTCACTTCTATATATATATATATATATATATATATATATATATATATATATATATATATATATATATATATATATATATATATACACACACACACACACACATATATATATATATATATATATATATATATATATATATAGAGGAGGGATCCTAAGAAAACCACAAAGTTATGTGAAAACTAGAGAAAACCAATGAAATCGGTCACATAACTTGTAAACTTTTTATCACTACCCTTTATATTTGTGTGTGTGTATATATAAACAAGGGTATGGATCAAATGAAAAACCGTAGCATGGTTTTACACATACGTCACATATAGGTTACGTATACGTAACCATTTTCCCTTCGACATAGTGCTACGTATACGTAAGACTCTTCATTCTCGTATTTATGTTCAACATATATGTAAAAAATGCTTAAATAACCTTTTAACAATTAAAATAACATAAAATTTATGAATAATGTAACTGTTTTCCTTGGTTTTCTTTGGTTTTCACATAACTATTGGTTTTCTCAGGAACCATCCCCTATATATATATATATATATATATATATATATATATATATATATATATATATATATATATATATATATATATATATATAATATATATATATACATATATATATATATATATATATATATGTATATATATATATATATATATATGTATATATATATGTATATATATATATATATATGTATATATATATGTATATATATATATATATACCTCATTGTATACCGTTGTATTAAATACCTAAGCAATAAATAAATGTCGCTTTTTTGTATCTTCCTCATATTGTTATTCATATTTTTATGTTGTTAGACTATTTTCAAAACTCATTGTTACATTTCCTATTTCTAGGAATCTTTTTATGTTTTCTTGTTGTGTCCATTTGTTCTATTTTTAGGATCCTTTTGTATTTTCTCCCTTTTTGTGTTCATCTCTCCTGTTTTCCGGATCTTTTTCTATATTTTTCTGTTTTTATGTCCCTTTCTTATGTTTTCATGAATATTTGTATTCTTATCAACATAAATAGAGTAAATGACATAAAGAAGATTTAAACCAAAGTATTAACAAGAATATATAATTAGACCCCCCTAATCCTGGATTAGAATTTATATATTATTTAGAACCAAAAATATTATTTATTAATGCGATTTTTTGTCTTTGTTATTTGACAATATGAAATAGAATCTTGAAAGGTTATATTCAAATTTTCTTTAACCAGTAGCTAACACACTCTCTAATTTACTCCTAAATTACACATATGTATAGGACGGGACTTGAACCCTCACCGCTTGATAGGAATACCACAACACCTTGATACTATTAGGTTAAATTTCCTTTGGTTATAGTAATTAATTTTAACTAGAATTTAGGACTGCGTGATGCAATGCGTTTGCGCACTTCATTACGTGCTTAAGTACACCTAAGAAACGTATTCTAGAGATCGAAACATAGATAGAAAAAAAATGTATTCTACTTATCATAACACAGATTAAAAACAAATATGTAATGGTACCAATATTCTTTGGTTGGTTTCGTTCTCATTCCTCATAGTACCAGCATGCTAACATTAGTCGATATAACATAAATACCCAATTTTAAATACAACTCTAATTTTAAAAAAATTTATATCCGAATGTCAAGAAAAAATAGATTCAAACAAAAAAAATTAAAATAACTAATTATCAACCAAATTTATTGAATAAATACCAAATTAGTAATAAATTAGTAGACTGAAAAAGTATGACTCGCACTTCCAGGTGGGTGAGTTAACGATTTTCAACAAAATTAAAATAAAAACATAGATGAAAAAAAATTTCTCAACGAAAACCTACCACTTATTGTGTTAAAAGCACTTCTTAACAAAAGTTTTATATAAGAAAAAGCAAAACGTAACACACGTTTTACATAATTTTTCATTTTGTTAAGATCAAATTTACCCCCCTCCTAAAACATCACTCTTGATCCCGTGGTGGGTTTTTCACTTAGACCCTTATATTAATAGCTAAATCCAAATTAAACCCTTTAATTTTTTTTCACTTAGTCCTTTATATCAATATGTAAAACATAAATTAAGCCATTTTGTTTTTTAAATAAATTTCACCCTAAAGTTATTAAAATTAACTTAATTCATATAATTTTGTTATAAGTATAAACATCATTATTTTTTGATTTGTTCTTATTTGATGTTATTTTATTTTTGTAATTAATTAAAATATTTTACATATATAGTTTTAAAAATATCATATTCACCTTTTAATTTATTTATTATTTCATGTTATTCTAGTTTTTTTATTACTTATAATATCTTATATATATAAGTTTAGATAAGATTAAAATAATTTACTTTTAAGGAAATATGAGACGACATCATGTCCAGAGTTGGTTCAATTTTGAGTGGTTGACATCCAATCAACTTTCAAATGAATTTCTTCTAAGTGTGATTCCAGTCATTTGCTTTTAAACAACACTATTTCTTTAAATTAACATTCAAATTGAAATTTTATTTTTAATAATCACTTTGAAGTTTTAGAAAGAGATACAAGTCGTAATTTGATATATCAATATCATTTTGAAAAGTGTTTTACAGCAATTCTTGTTTCGTCTCAATAAATTTAAACTTTTTATTTTGTTAACAAAATATCTTATACACTTCTCAAGAAAAACATAACTTGCACCATGCATAATGTTTTTATTTAGTTAAAAACAATTCTCAATGAAAACATTATATAAGAAAAACAAAACGTAACACACGCTATGCGTAGCTTTTATTTTGTTAAAAATAAATTTAACCCGTCCAGAATCACCACCCTTGATCCCGAGGTGGATTTTTTTCAGCTAGGCCCTTATATTAATAATTAATATACAAATTAAACCCTCTTGATTTAATTTCTTTTCACTTAGTCCTATATATTGATATATAAAATTACAAATTAAATATTTTTGATTGTTTTAAAATGTTTTGACCCTGAAGTTACTTGTTATAAACGAATAAAATTAAATAGGTTTGCATGCTATTAATAATGGTTAAATGGGAAGATATCATTTACAAGCATTGATAAATTGTACCTTATACATTATAATTTGTGTTAAATGTATTAAAAATTTTGCGAACTTACAATGAATGACAAAGAGATATAGTAAATAGTGGGCGTTATTCGCGATCTATATATTGTGGGGTGTCATGAATCAAACTAAAAGATAAGCATTAATATGGCCAAAATGATTTGAAACGTGTTTTACAACAATGATAAAAAAAATACAAGTTTAATACTTTAATTAACAAAAAGTTCGACTTATGTAATCAAAAAGAAAAAAATAAGCTACACATGTTTACATCTATATCCGCTATGTGTATCTAATATTAATTCTTATTAAAAGGCAAAAAGTTAAAAATGTACAACATTGAAGTTAATTCGATAACTAACTAAATGTGAATAGTATGTCAAAATACCACATAAACACAATATGTTTTATGTTGTTTTACCAAAAATGTGTTGGTTTACCCTAAATCAGCTAAAAACATCTTGTTTTATGTTAAATAAGCACATCACATATAGTTTTATGTGAAAACATCAGATAATGTGTTAAGTTTCATGTGAAAGTAGCACGAAACATGCTTTTTCGCATGAAACCAGCTCATAACATCCTGATTTACATGAAAACAACCCAAAACGTATTGTTTTATATGAAAACAACACAGAACGTGTTATTTTACATACTACCAACACATGAAAACATCAAAGAATGTGTTGTTGTATAATGAAACCATATAGAGCATGTTGTTTTATTATAAAACAACACAGGATTTGATGTTTTACCTTATTATTTTACTGTAAACAACACATAAATTTATATTATTTTATATAATCTTTTACACTAAACAAGACAAAACATGATCTCTTCCCTTAAAACAATATATAACCTAAAATAACATATAAGGTGTTTTCTTATCATGGAACAACACACAATGCACCCTCTTATCGTAAAGCAACATAATTTTAGAATAATTTTAGGTGACGTTTTAACGTTAGACAGCACAAAACATTATGTTTTACCCTAAACCAGAACATAACATGTGTTTTTACCCTAAAACAGCACATAATGTGTTGTTTTACCCTAAAACAGCATATAACGTGTTGTTTTAACGTTAAACAGCACAAAAGTATTGTATTACGACAAAACAGTACATAATGTGTTGTTTTTATCATAAACAACACATTTTCGTAAAATTGATTTTTTTTATTAAAAATATATTGCAATACTATACTCAAATTAAAGATGATAAAATGCTTGATTTTATGATATGGTTAATTTTAAAAAAATAATATCATATAAAAAAGTTATGAACGTTTAAATAAAATGGGGGGATTTTTTTAAAAAAAATCAATAAAAGTGATTTTTACCATACTATTCTTTGGAGCACTTTTATGCTTAAAAATTAATCTCAACTATTGATTTATGAAATAGATGGCTAAGATTTTTTTTAAGCTTTTTAGACAAATGCATTTTTTTTATTTTAACCAGCTCCTATATATATATATATATATATATATATATATATATATATATATATATATATATATACACACACACACACACACTGAAAGAGGAAAGTAATATAAAAAACCCTAAAAGTAAACGGTCGTTTAGGACTGACGTACAGTCATTTAGTTACTTTAATGTGGTCGTTGACTATGTTCAGTCACATCACCGTTAACAAACTGTAAACAGCCGTTTAAAGAGTTAAATGTGAAACTTGAGGTGTATGAAACAACGTCCCCTTTATCAAAGGTAAGAAATGAATAACAAAACATTAGTATATTCAAATTTAATCACACCGATGGTAGGTTCCCAACAAATAAAAAATCACGCATTAGCCAAGGTTCCAAGCAAACACATGTTTGTCTAAAATTCGGTACTTCTTCAAAATCAAAGAGTAATTGAAGGAGTTTATATCAAGTAAACACCAACATTTTTGTAATCTCTTTGTATTTTTTGTTAAATTGTTTATGAAGTGGGAGGTAAGCGGAGAGGTTTACTTTATGAATCTAGGCTCTAAAAGTTAGTCTAGTAGACCTCAAAGTGAAACTATTATATCCTTTAAAAATATTGTGTAATAAATTTGAATGCAACCATGAAGGTTGTCGGATCAAGTTTCAATATGAACCGAGTGCGAGTGTAAACATATATATACACGTGTGATACGTGCGTATATAAACACAGAATTCCAGAAAAACAGTTAAAATACTAAGATATCAGATTCATTACGGTAAGTATCCAAGCTAAACCAACACATCATACAGAAAACATTACGGACTAGTAACGTTAGATCAGAAAGAAACTTAGTTACCCAGCTTTTGCTTGTACTGCAACCAAGCCAGCCTACCAACATCATCAGGCAGACTCATAAACAGTTCTCTTTTCACTTCATCTTCAAACAAATTGACCGCAAAGCACCACAACTCACTACAGGCCGTCATCAATCCTTCATCAACCATGCGGTTGATCACACTAATAGACGCACTAATGCTAGAATCACCAACCTGATTGACACCAGACGTCTTTACTGTTTTCAAAGCACTTTGCTGAGTGGCATTTCGTCGGGTCACAAACTCCTTATACATTGTAGCTCTCTCTGACTCTCTTGTTTTGCACTTCATCGGAATGGGTTTGGGTTTAGTACTCGTTTTGACGATCTTTTGTGATGTCTTACATCTGTCACCTTGGTTTGGCAGTAAGCCATTTTCCCTTCTCGCCTCGTTTTTGAAATTTGAAAAGGAAGTGGCCTCTTCGGTTTCCAGGTTTCCTAATTGGGAAGAGGGTAGTGTGTGTTCTGAAGAAACATCTACACTATCATC
Source organism: Flaveria ramosissima (assembly GCA_025215565.1). Lineage (NCBI taxonomy): Eukaryota > Viridiplantae > Streptophyta > Magnoliopsida > Asterales > Asteraceae > Flaveria > Flaveria ramosissima. The sequence continues at coordinate 8,596,359 of CM046044.1, read as the reverse complement.
ATCATTATCATCATCATCACCACCATCATCTCCTACACCCTCATCTTCAAGATTTTCATGATGTACCTCATTAGACTTATTAGGTTCTACAGATGGTGCCACACAATCTAACCCATTGGCAACTACTTTCTCATGATTTGACTTATTTTGGACTACAGATGGTGTCACACAATCTGACCCATTGGCGACTACATTCTCGAATAACTGATCCCATGCCTGCTCCAACTCTCTAGACGGTTGTTTCTTCCGAATTATTTTAAACTCCGGATTCTCCTGCACAACAAACGGTTAGATTTCAAAATCACAAAAATTTTGAGTGATTTTAACAACATTACCTTAATTTTCTTTTCCCACCAATCATCTGAACAATCGAGTTTCCCTGTACTTTCGTTCCAACGCAGACCAACTTCACCATTCTTCAATGACTTCCAAAGGTTATATCTTGTTCTCATTGCATCATACTTGCTCCTTAAAGCTGTTGCACTGTTAAACTTATGGTGACTAACTTTCTCAAACTCCAACTGATGATCAGCCCATTTAAATGGAGAATTCTTGCCATTGCTGGTAACGTGTTTGTTTAAGATATCACACATAGCCACAAGTGACTGATTGCTCCACTTAAAATACTCCCTCTTACCACTGTCATTAGTTAAGCCCATCTAACAACAGGACAAACAGTTAATCCAAATCCTCAAAAGGCTTGATTCAAAGCATATAAAATGGTCAAGTGAGTAGTTAGTCACTACCGGCGGTGACTGATGGGGAGAAGAAGGCGACTGCCGAGAGATCGAACGACCAGAACCGTGTGCAGATGGAGGGGATGAAGGCCTACAACAACAGAAAAGATAAAAGTTAATTACAGGTTAGAGAAAAGGGTTCCATGGGGCATCCGGGGGCAAACGGTGTATTCTCCTCACCCACCATAGAGTATACAAATCCTACAATGTGCAAGTTTGATGCTGTTACATATACTCAAATAATACTCCCACAAGTTAGTGAGTGTACGAATCCTACAGCATGCAGGTTTGATAATAAAATCCTACAGAGCTATTTGGTGCTGATACGGATAGTTAATTACAGTACCGTTTTGTGAGTATTTGAATCCTATAATGTGCACTTCTAGTATAACTATTTAGCTTAAGAGCATTCACACCTAATTCTCTGTATACCAGCTAATTCTCTATATACCTTGTATTATAGAGAATAATTATAAATGGTTATGAGAAAATATGTTACTGTCCTTCTCTATATTTGGCGAAACACTATTCATTTCTATTAATTTTTTAATATTTGTTGAAAGCGGTTGTGAGTGAACGATAAATATATAAAAATTATTATTTAATTGAAAAGAAATGAGAAAATATTATTAATTTTTTAATGTAATTATAAAGATCAATAGGATATTTAACTATTAATGAAAAGGGTAAAAAGGTAATTTCACTTTTACCAAATCTTCAGCCTATTTTAGATATCATTTTCTTTCTCTAAAACATGAAAAGAAAATAATATTTCTGGACAACGAATTCTTAAAAGAGGATAAACATTAAACACCAAAAGTAAAAGGCCACTTAACGTTGACCAAACGACCGTTAAACATACCCCGAAACGTCAAGCAGTTTCACAGCGTCAACGGCAGCCCCGACGTCTCCGTTAACGACTCCATCCACCTCACTAACAAGCTTCGTTCTTTTCCGGCCGCCGCGGACGGCGGCGTCAGCTTCAATTTTGACCGGAGAACCCGCTTCCTCCGGCGAAATCCCGAACTCAAGAGGAAAATTAAGCTTCGCTTTGCACCCACGCATTTCAAAAGCGGCTTTATCGTAAGCCTTCGCAGCTTCAACAGCGGAGCCGAAGGTCCCCAACCAGACGCTAGCACGCTTCTTCGGATCTCCGATCTCCGCCGCGAACTTACCGGACTTCCGGCGGCGTACGCCTTTGTACTTCACCTCCGTCGTCTCCTCCTCCTCGTCGTCGCACTCTGTTTTGTTCAAATCGACCTCCGATTTCGGCTCCACAGGTGTAACATCCATCGATTGAATTGAAGTGAGAAAGATGAAAGAGGTGATTTGATGAAGAAATTGGTGGTTGATCGGAGATTACAGCGGTGGAAAATAGGGTTTCGATTAGAGCGAGGAGTGAAAGAGAGTGGGAATAAAAATAATAATAATAATAATAATATTTGGGGGAGGGTAGTTTGTTGTTACTCATATGATGCTTTTTTGGTCACCATTGCCATATTACCTTCTTTTGTTTTTTTTTACTACTTGGCCTCCAATGTTGACCTTAATAATATAGGAAATTAATATTGTATATGTTTCTTTTCCTGTTATAGAAATAAAAAATTAATTATATTGGTTTAATAGTAACCTCATGGCTTTTTAAAACGAAAGTTGTTTATTTGAGTTTTATTGAAGCAATATACTCTGAGTGAGCTAGAGGTTTTTAATTATGAGTTTTTTCCAGACGAATTTCCTTTCGGGTGGGGTTAGTCGGGTCACCACGCGTTGTACTTTGAACGAAGGGTCGTTCGTTTGTCAAGATAATTCTAGATGACCGGGTCTTTACTGTTAAAAGAAAAAGATGTTTTATTTTTGGTTTTAAATATATGGTCATGAAAGATCAAAAAAGTCATAAGCAAAAATGTGTTGACTTGGAATTGACCGTACTGCTTGCCGATGGTTGGCCCAAGGGTATTTATTTAATTTTTCGTTATTGTAGGACATGTTCTTGAGGGTACGTTTTTATAGTGGTTATACTTATAATGATGTGATTGCATAGATATGTGACTATCATGTCTATTTTGGATTGTGGTGTATATGATAAGAGAAATATTTAAAGTCTTTTTTTCAGGGGCGTATGAATAAATCTCATGTTGGGTAAGGTTGGTTTGTGATTATTGATATATAATGGTTTTTGGGAGTTTAAATGATAAGGGTAGATTTGTAACATCTTATTTTTAGGTGTAATATATAAAGCATTTCGTATCAAATAAAGGGTATTTATATAATAATGATATATAAGTATTGGTGAAGACTAGTAGTTTTATAAATAATATAGGTATTATGATATCAAGAAATTATGTTAGGTCATTATAATTTATATTCTATAAATGATACGTTGTATGATATGAACTTCTAAGTTTGGGTTGCAAATAAATATTTTATCAATTTAGAGGGACTACTACGTCGGTTAGTGATTGATCACATAATTGAGGTCTTCATTTCCGTAAAAATGTGTGTGAGAAAAAATTGACAGAGAAATGTTGAGATTCGTACACAAGTTAAAAAAATATTGAAATAACGCAGTTTACCATCATTTGCCAATTTAATTACAGACATTAGTAAAATACAGTAGTAAAGAATAACAAACACATCAGAAAGAGTAACTTTATCATTTAACTTTATATAAAATATATTGGTTACTAAAACACTTCACCCATTTGGATGTTTAACATTTATATTAAACTTAGAAACATCAATAGGATTTACTAGGTCTTTGAGACTTGAATGAGGTCTCATATTAAACTTTTTTTTAATATGAGCCCCTTGATTAGATTTCACAAAAAATAAATTTGTTTTAGTTGCAAAACCAACTACCTGATTTTAGGCTTAGAAGATGAGTTTCTATAATAATCTTATCGAAAAATTATTGAAAAAGCTTCTTTCACGGTAGGCAAGGTGTCTCTCAATAACAAATTTGATCCAACTGCTTGATAAACACTATCCAAACCCATAAGAAGTTGCATAAGTTTTGTAAGACGACTAAAATCTTTAAACTCTTTTGGTTGGCTACATGAAGATAACTTTAGGATTTGATTAAATTGTTTCCACGTATGTTAAGCTTATGATAAAGTTCAGAAATTGTTGTATTAATTTGAAATTAGTGAATTAATTTTTTTTTTTACAAGCTAAAATGTAAAAACAACAGATCTGACAATTTTACTATAAGTTTTCTTTAGTTTCATCTAGAATCAGAGGCAAGTTTGGAATGAACTTGTCTCACATACAATTCATCAAAAATAGAATTCAAGATCCAAGTTAAAACAACAACATTACATCTATCTCATTATCTCCCAAGAACCTCATCATTAGTAGATGTGACACACTTATCATATACAACACCTACTTTGATCTTGACTTATAAAGTCGCTTTCATAGCATTCGCCTAAACACTGTAATATCTATTTCTTTAATTTTATATTTATTAATGCCATATTACTGTAATCATGATCATAAAAATATAACGGGTTGCTAGGGTCTAACTTGCTAACTAGGGTCTCAAAAGTAGAAGGAATTTCCCCACTACCAGTCATTTTAGAATTAGTCTTAACAAATTAGAAGTGATTAGCATACAAGCAATCATAAATATCAACAAAAAGAACCAAAGCCAAGTTTTCACATCAATCTTGTTGGCAAATCAAAAATTAATCCAGTTGTTTTGATACAAACCACACAATAGATTCACAGTTGGCAGATTAAAGATTAGTCCAGTTGTTTTGATGCGGACCACACAAGAGATTCACACAAGCAGTGATATACACATGAACAATCAATATAAAATACCAAGAATTTAATGCAAGCAAATAAATGCAACATAGAATCAAGGGGTGGCTCTCCATAATATATCATGCGGGTCCACCTAACCCAACCAATTCAATGAAGGCTTAACAATATCTAAACTAAAGAAATTAAGAAATAAAAAGGTTTAGAAATTCTCATAGAAGGGGTGCCCTATGTGTGCACTCTAAAGCAACACATAGATCTGTAACCTTCTAAAGTTACAAGATCTAAAAAAAGAAAAAGATCTAAGGTTTTAGCCCTATGTAACCACTAAGACTTCACAACAATATTCCAAGCTTTCTTTAGTTCACCCTCAAACGAACCAACCAACACGATTAACTTTTTAATCTGCCTTAGGCAACGAATTGTCGCATTGGTAGAATGACCAAATGGTAAGGTTATAAAAGTGAAACCTTTTCCGGATGAACCGTCTGATGATCAGGATCAGAATTATCAAAAGAACCCAGAAACCTTTGAAAATGAATTGTTGCTCTAAATAAATTTTCAGATCATGTATCACTAAGCTTATTATTCACATATCTCACTCCATAGTTCAACATTTTTTGATGCTTTGTATTAACTTATATTTACACAAATTAAACAACTAAAAATATGGTCAGATGAACTATTTTACTATTAACTAGATATTGAGGTCGCGTGTTTCCGCAAGTCTCTTTTGGGTTTGATGTTATTTTTTAAATTACGATCCTCATGTTGACGCAGGTAAAAAATACTGTTAAATAGAGAAAAAGTTTAACATCTCATATGAAACCGTTTTAACGTTTAAATTTTAGTAAACATAAACACAAATTAACACAAACAAAACCTTTAAAAATAGTGAAAAGTTCGTAAAAAAAGAAATAACGAGTAAAATAATTAGTTTTTAAACTAACTACATATCTCACCAATTATATAACAAAAAACTACTTTAAACAAATAACTTTATTTGAATCTTATATTTAGTAATTTTTTTAAACATGTATATTTTGGTTTAATTATGACATTTTTAATTCACGTTTTAAACGTAGTAAGATTACTTAATATATATGAAATATTTTTAACTAATAATAGTTTTGTTTCTATCAAAAATTAAAATGCACTGAATTTTTTTTAAAGTCCATAAGTATAATAAGGTCTGATTCCTCCATTATAAAACATAACCTCTCTCTCTCTCTTCTGCAATGTCCAGTCACCACCGCTAACCATCGTCACCCACTACCACAAACATGACTCACATAAATCTCTGCCTTTCTCTCAGCCACCACTAAAGACCTAACCACTGTAACGCCACCAGATATCCACTAAAGAACCCATTTTACCATCTCTCTCTACGTATATTGTTCCACCATCACTACAGCAACCACCACAACACCACCTCTACAACAACCGCCGCACCACCACAACCATCACACCGCCACAACTACATGTTTATTCTAACACTAGTCGATCGAGAGAGAGTTAATGCCAATAAGAAGAAGGAATCAGAAATCCAAGCGACGCCTGAGAAGGAATGTTGCCTGCTAACAGCATATCTGAGTTAAACGAAGAAGGCGAAGCGAAGGGTGAGGGCCGCTGTCATAGCTCTGGCAATCGTTTAGCGATCCGACCATCCTCCATAGACAATTATAATCTCAATTGTTGAATCACCAGCATGTACCTCCCAACTTTATCACTTGTACTTCTATGGTGGACCATAACATTAGTCTTGTGCTTCTAAATCGTACATTATGTATTGTTGTTGGTACGGTGGCACTGTAGCCACCGACCAAAGCAATTAATATATATATATATATATATATATATATATATATATATATTATAATAAGTTTTGAGATGTTATAGTTAGATTGTCCCCAAATATTTACTTTTTCATTTTTGCTTTTATAGTTTTTCTTTTCTTTACTAGGGTTTGGAAAGTTATCTTCAAATAAATATCGTGAACATCATCTTCAGTTTTAATATTCACAAATTATATATCCATAACAAAAATATAACTAATAGCACTTTGTATATAATACACATATTAGACATATAATTACTAACAAAATTCCATATTAATCAACATTTTAGTAACCATGTGTGTTACCTTACAATCATTAATCATAAGATCATGTAAAAAGTTACAATTATATGTTCATTATCACATATGCAAAGCCATAAAACAAAAAAAAACCCATACTGACACAACTAAAGATAAGGAACATATATTTACCTTATTATTAACCCATAAAGGGGTTGAACAGTTTTTTTTTTGTCATTTTTCTGTGTACACCTGCTAAGCATTATGGTACAACAACCTAATGCATATGTTGTCATCAAAAGAAGAGAGGGATTGAGATGCAGGGGTTTCTTGGGTTGTGTTTCGGTGGTGTGCCTGGGTATTTTAGAGAGAGAAAGGGTCACGGTTGTGGGTGTTTTCGGTGGTTTATCTTCCGCGAAGGTCGTCGTTGCCATCGATTGCCCGCCTCCGCGTAGCTCCGGCTAGTTAGACGACAGTCATAGCTCTGTGACTTGCACCCCATATGTGTCTCCCACCGGAATAGCAGCATTTCCCAGACCCTCACCGCAATGGTTCGACAAGTGCTCAGATGGTGGCTTGCTCGGCCTGCCGCCGCCGGCGTGCCCGTTGGCCGGTGGTCTAGTGGATGGTGGTGCTAACGATGGTGGTGAAGGCGGTTAGGACAACTAGGGTTTGGTTCCCTGTTTTGGTTTGTCATGGTGGCGCGTGTCGTCGTGGGTGGCGGCGATGGCAGTACAACCCATTCTGGGTTTTTAGATCTGGGTTTGATGATGGTTTTTGTTAGGTGCTTGATGTTGATGACGGTGATTCTCCGGCCGGTGAGACACATACAATGTCGGTGTCAGTGGTGGTTGTGTCGGCATCATTCTCATTTTTATGTTAACCTATGAATGGTTATTTCTTGAGGTGTGATGTCGGTGATGATGAATGTTAGCTCATTTGAGACAATTTGCGGTTTGCTGCATCGTTGACGTTTTGGTTTTAAGGACGTCGTTGATGGTGAGTTGTTGCTCATCTGAGACGAGGGTTGCTGTATTAGTTTCAATGTTTATTTGCAGGAAACAGTGTGGGTTGTGACAATACAACCGAATCATGTCGGCTGCTTAGGCGCGGCTGCCATTTATGGCCAGCAGCCGCAACCGGACGTCGGTTCTGAGCCCCGTTATGGCGGTTATGTATTATATGATAATGTTGGGTTTCATTTAGTGGGTTGTTGTATTAGTTTTGACGTTTACTTGCAGGAAACAGTATGGGTTGTGACGATACAACCGAATCGTGTCAGTTGCTTAGGCGCGACTGCCATTTATGACAAGCAGCCGCAACCAGACGTCGGTTCTGAGCCCCGTCATGGTGGTTATAGTGATGTGTCATCTGATATTGTTGGGTTTAATTTAGTTGATGATGATGATGACAATGATTATTAATTTGTTGTTATGATGTGATAAACTGAAAAGTTTTTAGCCACGATGAATGACATCGGTTATCTGAGCCAACGCCCATCCATACGCGCAACGCGCGATGACGGATTTAACTCGTTGAATAAAAATACATTACATTCTATGACAATGTAGCCTCAAATACCAACACATCTATTCAATAACAACATATAACACTTAATAAACTATCAGCCAAAATTAACCCGATATGTGTATGTAACAACATAGCAACATAAGGTACTTACCTTATCCCCGACATTGTTCTCTGACGATGTCATCTAGGCAAAAGGGAATACCCGATCAACGTTTATTAATGCATAAACACATTTAAGTACTCTTATTTATTTATTTTTTGTCGTATGAGAATGTGTGAAAAAAACCCTTAACAAAATATATAATAATATTGTTCATAATATACTTTATAATCCAAAATTTCTAGTAACTTTTAGAAGGAACACTTAATAAGATCCCTAAATCAATACCTATTCGATGATGCATTGTTGATACAGATAGGATCAATGTTAAACTCTCGTGTTTTGTCTCATCCATATTCTTCATCTTTCTTAACTGTTTTCTACTTTAATATTTATGTTTTACCAAACTTCTTTTACCTTCCAAGAATTCAATCTGAATAAGGATATATGAGTTTGTTCTTACATAGATTACACGATTTTGATTTCCCAAAATAATCCATAACAAATTTTAAATTTGATTTTCCTTGGTAATCACATACTGCATAGTAATTTTTAGAGAGAGAGACTTTTCAAGGATTTAACTTGGGTGTTCACGTTCATAAAAGAATAAAAAGACTAAAGTACCCCTTATTGTGGATGTAAACTTCATTTATACAATTATCGCACACAATATAGATGGACTTGTTGAATTGCTTCTCACACTTACAAGATGAAAATCGCTTTGTAATGAAGCAACTCTCGAAAAGCATAGAAAACAATCTGTGTCTATAATCAAACTAATTTAATGGTTAGGATTAAAGAAACGATAATTTTGTAACTAACCGAAAGTTATTAATAGATGAGAGGGTTAAAAGAGGGTAATTTGCCTCTTGTGTTGACTTTTTCTTCTTAAATACTAGTTCAATCAATGTTCTAAACTCAAATAACTTTTTTATGTTATTAACTGTTATAAATAAATAAATATATATATGTATATATCATAATATCAAATATTTTATATTTTATATTCTTTAATAAAAGTATAATATTATTACATTCTTTTAACAATTTCTTTTTGTCTAATAACCACCTTATCAACTTGTATTTATAAGGATTAAATCCACACCGGTAATTGTCAATATCATTAGTCATTAGCCCATGAGCATAATTGTTATATCTTAAAAAAAAGCTAAGATTCTTTAAAAAATGTAATGTAATGTGTGCTATAGCTATACGGTTGTACCATTTACAATGCGCGATCATCTTATAATATTTTTTTACTGTACATTTATACGTGACATAAACCCGTCTACGGGACGCAAACACCTAACACATTGAACCAATCATGTCCACATTTTGTCACCTTGTTGCTTCCTACAAGAAATCCAAATTGTACTATAACCGCCCATATGATATGAGTGTGTGTTTTCTAATAAAAGTAACGCAAATTTAAAACATTCCGCAGACAAAGATGTACTTCATTCCTCTCAAATTAAATGCAATATTTAATATAAGATTCTGGAAGTTGACTCTTGGCGCCAAAAACTTATTGGAAAACATGAGTTGCAACAAATCTTGTTCTTGTTTAGTTTTAGCTGGTGGCGGATCTTTCAAAATCTTCTTTTCATCTTCTTCCCAAAAACCCACAAGAAATACTCAATTTCATCAATTTCTGTACTTTGGATCCCCCTTTTCTCTCTCTCTCTCTCTCTCTTCTGTCTCATTGTGTTCTCCAATCGTGGTGATCGATGCAATGTTTCCATTTATCTTCTCCCACCTTCTGTTATATATTATCCCAATTTCTCATACTGATGTCCTCCCCCTCACTCCATTGTTCTTCCGCAACTGGGTTCAGTTGGGATCACTGGACGTGGGATAGTTCAAAGGTTTTGGATTTTGGGTTATAACAGGTGCGCACCAACTGTTTGATGTTTTGTCTCACTGAAAAAAGTTTTGGTTTTGGTTAAAGATGTAATCTTTGAGATTGTTTTGTTGTGATTTGAGGGTGTGTGTTGGTGTATGTGTTTTCTTCCTTTGTGTACTTGTTGGATGTGTTTATCTTTAGTTTATATGGAAAAGTTCAATTAATAGCTGTTCAATTGCGTAAAGAATTCGGGTGACAATGGGAAAATAAAGTGATTTTCATTTTCTAATAGACAGATTTTGCAAGGCATTTAAGGATCGTGGTTGAAGCAGAAAAGGGTATCCATGGATGACGACAAGGCAGTTGCCCTTGAGGCAATTAACAAAGAAGTTGTTGATCTGGTACAATTTCTTTTTTTTATTACTGTGACCTTACAATTAATTGATTTTAGCAATCTACAGTCATAGTTGTCAAAGGAGTAAGGTTCGCTCAAGGTGCAAAGGGTGAGCCTTGGGCTGGAGCAAGGCGCTTAAAAAGCAAGGGCTTTTTTAAGCGACGCGCATAGTATAAAGTAGCATTTTAGGGGTTTTAGACATCTTTTAGGTTTGTTTTGGGTTAGTTTTTGCTGTTGTAGGTTGATTCCAGGGTTGCAGATCTAGTGTAATTGTTTCACACCTGCTCAGATGATTTTTGGCCGGAAGTTAGCCGGAACCTGGCCTGAAAATGTGCCTAAGCACTTGAAAATGTGGCTTTTGAAGCGTGGCGACAAGGCTGCGCTGGGTTGCACCTGAGGGCTTAGGCACGTGCCTTGTGAGCTTTTGAGAACAGAGCTTACAATTCTAATGCATAGTTTAAGTTGCATATTTGGGTTTTAGAAAACATTTATCTTTTAATTGAACAAGAAATAAGCAACTATTGTATACTTTTACATGGCCATGGAGTTCAATTTATCTTTGCTAAGTATAAAAGTTTCTTAAAGTATCTCCTTGATCAAATAATCTTAGAAACTTCAAGAGGGACAGTTACAAGACAGCTACAATTATTTTTTGGTTATATAAAATTGTGTAAATTACATATTCAGAAAAGTAAGAGGCGACGTTGGCTGTCTTTCTAAGCGAAACTGTATCATCAACCGGTAAACTCAAGTTTGTCTGACAAAAATAGCTTATTTTTGCAGGAAAATATACCAATAGAAGAAGTTTTCGAAAAGTTAAAATGCACAAAAGAAGGACTCAACTCTGATGAGGTTGAAAAGCGTTTGAATATGTTCGGATACAATAAGTTGGAAGAGAAAAAGGTTTAGTTGTAATTTGGCTTGCATACAAATATTTTGTTCAATCTTTTGTTTTTCAACAATTTAAGCAATAACATATCATGAAATTTGCAGGAAAGTAAAATACTAAAGTTTTTGGGGTTTATGTGGAATCCTCTGTCTTGGGTGATGGAAGCAGCAGCAATCATGGCTATTGCTTTGGCACGAGGAGGGGTTAGTTCATTTTTGTATCTTATTATAAAAAATAAAGATGTTAGTTATATGATTGTATACAGCATTGTATATTTTTTTTCTGATTCTAGCCCTTGAAATATTGCTCCTAAATCAGGACCAACCCCCTGACTATCACGATTTTGGTGGCATCTTGGTACTTCTGCTTATCAATTCAACCATAAGTTTTGTAGAAGAGAATAATGCTGGAAACGCAGCTGCAGCCCTCATGGCTCGTTTGGCTCCAAAAGCTAAGGTACGCCTTACATAATGTGAGTAGAAGAAAACACCGAATGAAGGTAATTAATTACTATATCTGTATAATAATTAAAAGAGTTATATATAATTATATATTAATAGTAATTACGAAACACTGCAACTACAATATTAATATAAATTTTCAAATAAACATAGTTTAGGTGGTTTTATGTATATATCATGGATAATTATAAACCCATTTGGCCCGTTTTTATTTTCGTTAAATAATATGTATGTATGTGATAGGACACGTTCATAAACAAATGGGTCGAGATTGCCAAGTCTAGTAACATTACAACATTGCCTCTTTTAAGTTGTATGTGAGTAAGCTAAGTACTAATAAAGTAGTGTCATTTTGATGTAATAGGTTTTACGTAATGGGAAATGGAATGAAGAGGATGCATCTGTACTTGTACCTGGAGACATCATCAGTATTAAGCTAGGCGACATTATTCCTGCTGATGCACGTCTGCTACAAGGAGATCCTTTAAAGATTGATCAAGTAAGAACTTAAATTGATTTATTATTTCTTGAAGAAGAATTATATAGTGGAATCAGTTATTCACTTTTCATACTCTTTTCAGTCGGCTCTTACGGGTGAATCTCTCCCAGTAACCAAGAATCCAGGTGACGGTGTGTACTCAGGATCCACGTGTAAACAAGGTGAAATTGAGGCAGTTGTGATTGCCACAGGGGTCCATACGTTCTTTGGGAAAGCTGCTCATCTTGTTGACAGCACCACACACGTTGGCCACTTTCAGAAGGTTTTGACTGCAATTGGGAACTTCTGCATATGCTCAATCGCGATAGGCATGGTTATTGAATTAATCGTGATATTTGGTCTTCAAGGTAGAGGTTATCGTGAAGGAATAGATAACCTTCTTGTGATACTCATTGGTGGTATCCCAATTGCAATGCCCACTGTTTTATCTGTTACAATGGCGATTGGTTCCCATCGATTATCTCAGCAGGGAGCTATTACAAAGAGAATGACCGCAATTGAAGAAATGGCGGGAATGGATGTATTGTGTAGTGATAAAACTGGAACTTTAACTCTCAACAAACTTACTGTTGACAAAAATTTAATTGAGGTAAGTCTTTTCCATTGGTTTTCTTTTGTTATCAAAATCTTTTTCTAATTCATGATTAAAATACATTTCTGCAGGTTTTTGCAAGTGGTGTTGATAAAGACACAGTTGTGTTAATGGCTGCTAGAGCATCAAGGTTGGAAAACCAAGATGCCATTGATACCGCTATAGTGTCGATGCTGGCTGATCCTAAGGAGGTATTCATATCATCTCTTTTTATTTGATGAAATAAGCACAATTTAAACAATTTTCGTTTTAATTGACTATTATGAATTTTGCTAGGCACGATCTGGAATTACAGAAGTGCACTTCCTTCCATTTAATCCAACTGATAAGAGGACAGCTTTGACATACATTGATGGGGCTGGCAAGATGCATAGAGTTAGCAAAGGTGCACCTGAGCAGGTATCCCAAACGCATTTTATTACCAAAATCTAGAGGTGAAGTATATGCTGAAATATATCATTTTGACTTTCTAATTTCCTGTCAACTGTTAGATTTTGAATCTGGCAAACAACAAATCCGAGATCGAAAATAGAGTACACGCAGTTATTGACAATTTTGCTGAACGTGGACTTCGATCTCTTGGAGTAGCTCGCCAGGTAACATGTTAACCCATTTAAGAAACATAAGTTTATTTTCTATTTATTCTTACTCTTTTTTGTAATACAGGAAGTACCTGCTAATAGTAAAGATAGTCCTGGTGGTCCATGGGAATTTATAGGCCTTCTTCCTCTATTTGATCCACCTCGCCATGACAGTGCTGAGACAATCAGAAGAGCCTTGGACCTTGGAGTTAGTGTTAAGATGATCACAGGTTTGTTTTTAAAAACAGCTAGTCTAACTTATTTATTCATCTCATATATAATCTAGAAAACTTACTGCATGATGCAATCTTTTCAGGCGACCAACTGGCCATTGCTAAGGAGACTGGGAGGCGACTAGGAATGGGTGTTAACATGTATCCTTCATCATCCTTACTTGGCGATCATAAGGATCAACTAGTTGCAGCTTTACCTGTTGATGAACTTATTGAAAAAGCTGATGGTTTTGCTGGTGTTTTTCCAGGTAACCATCTTTAGCTAAAACTTTTTCCAATCATATTTAGTTTTAATTGGTTTAATTCAAGTTAATTCAAGTTGTCTTTTATCTCAATTTGAATTAAATAAAAAATTAGCTGAAAAGGGAACAAGTCAAACGGGTTAAAAGTAGCTAAAACATTCATTTTTTAACGCATACATATGATGTTATTAGCCATTTGTTGTTTAGGTTAGGCACAACACTGTTATCTATATCAAATTATAGAAATGGACAAAAAGTGTCTGTAGGTAAAATTAACCTGCCCGCCCCATATTGGCCCCTAATAAAGAATTACCTATTCTGACATATTCCCCTACCGGCCCATGTTGATATCAACACCTTTCATAGTAAACTGTTTGATTTGTTTTACAGAGCACAAGTATGAGATAGTGAAGATTCTTCAAAGTAGAAAGCACATCTGTGGAATGACTGGTGATGGTGTAAACGATGCACCTGCACTCAAGATAGCAGACATTGGAATTGCAGTGGATGATGCCACAGATGCAGCCCGAAGCGCATCTGACATAGTTCTAACTGAGCCTGGGCTTAGTGTCATCATTAGTGCTGTGTTAACAAGCCGAGCCATCTTTCAAAGAATGAAAAACTACACCGTAATAACTATAATCCTTCCTTAACTGTTCTTATTAATGTTTTACTTTCTCATTCTTGGATTCAAATGTAAAACTTTCCTTCTTTTCTGTTCTCCAGATATATGCTGTTTCGATCACCATACGTATTGTGGTAAGTTTTAATCATTACTTTGTAGATCAATTATTTATGTCACATTCATTGTTTTTAATCCTTAATCTTGCTTTATTGCAGTTAGGGTTCATGTTGCTGACAGCTTTTTACAGATTTAACTTCCCTCCAATTCTTGTTCTTGTCATAGCCATTCTGAATGATGGTATGATTGATTGAAAACAACTACTTTCAAAATCTGTTGTTGATCTGTTATAACCAATTTTAACCCAATATGTATGCAGGTACAATCATGACTATTTCCAAAGATAGAGTCAAACCATCTCCCAGCCCAGACAGCTGGAAGCTCAGTGAAATTTTTACAACCGGAATAGTCATTGGCACCTATCTTGCTCTAATGACAGTCTTATTCTTCCATTTGGCTAGTCGAACCAGTTTTTTTGCGGTACAATTTTATCTTTTCATGTTTCAATAATAATATAAATGTTAAAGGGCTTATGTCATAATAACTCTTAACCATGTTACACGTTTGATTATGAACTTGTTTCATAGACCCATAAACATTGATTATGATGGACCAAAGCCATTTCTAACTTTCTTTCACTCTATTATATTCGAAGGATACCTTTGGAGTGAAAGATTTTAATAAGCATGAAATCAAAGACCGTTTCACACAAGATGAATGGGATGCAAAACTAGCATCAGCTGTATACCTCCAAGTCAGCACAATTAGCCAGGCGTTAATATTTGTCACACGCTCCAGGGGTTGGTCTTTCATGGAAAGACCTGGTCTGCTGTTGCTTACTGCATTCATTCTAGCTCAGCTGGTAATCAACTATTTTTTTTTCAGTTAGTTTCCCTTTGATTTACTTACAAGTTCCTTTTTCTTATGTCTATCTGATATCTTTTTCAGTTTGCCACGGTGTTGTCAGCATATTTGACATGGGATTTTGCTATGGTCAGTGCGATTGGTTGGGGTTGGACTGGAGTTATATGGTTGTATAACCTCATAAGCTACATGTTGCTCGACCCTATTAAATTCGCTGTTAGCTATGCACTTAGTGGGAGAGCATGGGGCCATGTTATTAACCGTAAAGTGAGTAAAGCTTCCATTCTCTCCTATTTAATCACTCTTCATGTCAAATTAATAAGACCCAGAAAGCAAAAATCATAATTTATTGAATTCTGATGCACTGATGTGTGATTTGCAGACGGCATTCTCCACACAAAAGGACTTTGGTAGGGAAGCCCGTGAGGCAGCATGGGCAAAAGAACAAAGAACACTTCATGGTCTTGATACTTCTGAAGCAAAGACTTTTGCTGAAAACTACGCATTCAGAGACATAAACATGATGGCAGAAGAAGCCAAACGTCGTGCAGAGATTGCAAGGTCAATTTTTTTCCTTTTTATTTAAGTTTTCTGTATTTCAAGTGGCAATATGGGATGGGCTGACGGGTTTGGTAACAGGTCAAAATGGAAACACTTTTTATGAAAAGTTACAAGCACACTTTGAGCGACTTTTGAGCTTTTGTCCTGATTCTTTCTTATTTAATTTTTTTCTTTTACCCGTTTGACCCGTTAGAAATAAACATTACCCCGTGAAAAAGAAAACCAATAAGAAACCCGCCTATATGATCTCTAACATTATCCATTGTTGCCCCACAGATTAGGGAACTCCATACTTTGAAGGGAAAAGTAGAGTCCTTCGCGAAGCTAAGAGGATTAGATATCGATGTGAACCCACATTACACTGTGTGATTGACGTAATGAAGACGAACAACGGGATGGCGGTTACTGTGATTCTTCTACTCAAATTTGATTGTGCAAACCTCACCGAATGCACAGAATCAGTTAATAAAAGCAGCTTGTTTTTTTGTTTCATAAATCTATCATCAGATTATTGTTCTGCTGTTAAAGAATGTTTTTTCCTGTATCATACTATCATTTTATAATTGCAAGTTCACTGAGTAACGGTTCCACAAATTGCTTACATATATGCCAGTAAGAATACAAAAATAATGAAAAGTATTTATTATAAAAATTATTCCGTTGCCGGGACTTGAACCCGGGTCTCTCGGGTGAGAGCCGAGTATCCTAACCAACTAGACTACAACGGATTGTTATACTCTTTGTACTTATAGAGCTTTCAAAAAGAATGTTAGCACTTTTACTTAATTCATATTTCAGTTTTCAATCGTAATATATATTTCTTTTGAATTGAATTGAATTTAAAGGGCAATTAACAACGTAAATGTTTTTGGAATTAAGGAAAAATAAATTAAGGAAGGAGGATAGCATATTTCTATCTAAATTAGCACTTCCGTAAACATCGTAATACCAGATTTTTCAATCCTTGGACACATGATACACATTTTTCTTTCATTCATTTCCCTGTAAACTATTTTTTAATTAATTAAATTCAAACACAAATAATAGAAGATGAATAAATAATTAATTAATTAAAATATAAACGAATAAAATGTTTAGAATCATATCCAACTGTAATATTTTAATGGATGTATTTTTAATGGCTATATATCCGACTTATGTTTCTAAGGATTATATTTCCAGTAGTTATATTTTGAATCATTATAAGTACAAGCATTTGTCTAACTACAAGCATTTGTCTCAAATTTCTCCACACACGTAAACAAACACATTACACAACCATGAGTAATAATAGACACGTGTTTTCATATAATTTTAATCTTGTCACAGGAAGGCCTTGATCGTTAAATGAGTACAATCAAGCATAAAGCAAAACAAAATTTTGAGGCCCTCATCTATATGTTATTTCTAAAGACCTTTGCCTCAAACCGACGACATAAACAAATTTGTTTATAATGTGGTAGAAAACAACTTAGGACAGAAAACAACTTAATTAACTTAAACATCATCAACTAAAAAAAAACATATTAAATGATAAACAAATAACAATTGAATTAAGTAAAGAGAAAAATCAATTGCAAATGGAGATTTTAAATCAAAATAGGCAACAATAGATTATATAAGCAAAAGAACAATGATAGATTAAAGCAATTGAGCATGAATCAAGATCAGACAATAATAGTTAGTAGATCAAATGATTAATTGGAAAAGAGAACTAAGATATGTTAAACTAAACACAAGTAAACTAAGATAACTTATAACTCGATCCATGTCATGCAAACTCATCTTTATAGAAGATTTGACACTCATATAGTGGTTAGGACAACTCATTCATCGTTATTATCACTCATCTATTGCTACAAGAGTCTATAGAATGAATCGTATCATACTGCACGACGCATAGAGCTCCACACGATTAACACTATAACTGCTAGATCTGTTTGATATATCAGTAGCAGCTTCTGTCTGTTTTACATTGTACTAATAAGGAACCCGCGCGATGCGGCGGCATCGATGATATTTTACAATGCGATATTTGTTTTCTGAATACTTGTGTGGTTTGTATTGTATAGTCCATTTATGTCATGAGCATCACAAAACTCAATTAAATAATAGCACACGAATAACAAAATGTTAGTCATAAACATAGTACGTTAACAATAAATATTTGAGCACAAGAATAAGAACATACAAGTCATAAACATAGTACGTTAAGAATAAATATTCGCATGTCAACTACTTGGATTTGATGAGATCATTTTTTGTCATAAGCCTCACAAATCTCAGTGACCTCATCACCATACTTTGACCATCATTCTTCGTCGGTGTCTAAACTGGAAGATTCTTATGTCACTTCCTTTTTTACTGCTACTAATTCTTGATTAGGATTTTCTTGCATTTTCTCCTCTTTAACTGAAGCAGTCACTGAAAAAAAAAACAATATTAGTAGTGTTTTATTAGAACCAGGAAGGTGCATAGATTAAACTATAATTATATATATTAAATTGATACATGGCATGTCTTGGAGTTCCTTCTTTGATTCATCCATAAAACAATTAATGCTTGTAAACGATTTATGCTTGTGTTAAAGGATATGACCAGCTTGTACGCCCCTATATGATTGACCATAATTAGTTTCTAAACAACAAAAAAAGACCTGGTAAACATAAGCCTAAAATACTGATCTTAAAGCTAGACCCAATGTAGTGTTGCTAATTTCACAATTTATTAATTAATAAAATATCATTTAACTTTTTAACTTATTTACAAGTAAAAAAATCCTAAAATGCTGGTTATTTTGGTGTTTATACTATGGGATCTCTCATGTTAGTGTATAATTAGTAATATGACCCATTACAAGAAAACAACATCTACTGTATTATGACCTGTTACCAACAAAATTCAATCTGTAAGATGACCCAGTACCAACAAAATACAACCTAATTTGAAATCTTACCATGTCGATGCGATGATACAATTACAGAACCATCAAAGTTTGAACTACAATACAATACATTGAGGGTAAGCATACTAACATGTCATATTAGACTTGAGCAATAATATTACCAAATTTGAGGGCTTAAGAAAACATATTAAGTAACACATAACTACTCAAATCAGTTTACACAACAACATTACTCCTAAATACAAAAGATATTACCAAATTTGAGTCATGAGCAAACTAAGAAGAAAGAACATACCTTGTACTATGTAATATCTTCTTAAATAAAATTTTTATTGAACTTTACCCATTTGACCAGTAAAAATTACTCGTTTGGGCAGCTAAAAAAGATTACCCATTTGACCCGTTTAAAATTTTTTAAATATATTATACTTCCTGGACAACATCAAACCCGCAAATTATTCACATGATTAAATTGCCCCATTTCAGAATTACAAAAGAACTCAACTTAGGTGGTGTATGAGATTGACCAACTTGTACACCCTTCTATGATTATAACTGGTTAATGCTTGTAAATGATTTATGCTTGTGTTAAAGGATATGACCAGCTTGTACATCCCTCTATGATTAACCATAATTAGTTTCTAAACAGCAAAGGAAAGACCTGGTAAACATAAGCCTAAAATACTTATTTTAAAGCTAGACCCAATGTAGTGTTGCTAATTTCACAATCTATTAATTAACAAAAATATCATTTAACTTTTTAACTTATTTACAGGTAAAAAAATCCTAAATGTTGATTGTTTTGGTGCTTATACTATGGGATCTCTCATGTTAGTGTATAATTAGTAATATGACCCATTACAAGAAAACAACATCTGCCGTATTATGATCTGCTACCAACAAAATCCAATATGTAAAATGACCCAGTACCAACAAAATACAACCTAATCTGAAACCTTACCATGTAGATGCGATGATACAATTACAGAACCATTAAAGTTGAAACTATAATACATTAAGGGAAAACATACTAACATGTCATATCAGACTTGAGCAATAATATTACCAAATTTAAGGGCTTAAGAAAACATATTAAGTAACACATAACTACTCAAATCAGTTTACACAACAACATTACTCCTAAATACAAAAGATATTACCAAATTTGAGGCATGAGCAGACTAAGAACAAAGAACATACCTTGTACTATGTAATATCTTCAATAAACTTTTTATTGAAGTTTACCCATTTGACCCGTTCAAGTTAAAATAAAGCCAACAGTGCCATTAACATCGATTCTTACAGAGTAACTTACATGTTGCTCTCTGCTTATTTAAACTCTCAATACACAAAATGGCCTGAGGTTACAGAAATATTTATATCAAACGCAAAATGACATTAAACATCCTTTGAAATATAAATAAATTAAGTAGCGAAAGAACTTATTTTCTCCCCTGTTTATACACCAACAAACAACACACCTTCCAATAAGCCAACTTTGACGCTACAAAAACCTAAAATTGAAGGGGTTCAACTTACCGAGTATGACCTCGAACATTAACCTAACTCAATTACTCAAGATATCTTCAAAATCAAAAACACCTAAAATCAATTAGAAATTGCACAGTGAACAAAAGAACAAACTAGAACAATCTTACCTCCAAGAAGTTATAGTAGGTTAAAGAACAAAAGAGAATCTGGATGGTATGAGTTTATAGGAAAAAAATGCAATTTGAATTGACTGTCATTTGTTCATCCTGCAGAGAAGGTCTGAATAAGACGTCAAAACTATACTCTTTTCATGTTATGTAGGGTTTTGAGGAAGAAAAGCCCTAGCTATGACCTTTTCGAAAGGAAGTGTGCAGCTGTATCCATATCCCCGAAAACAACTCTTACTGTGACATCCGTCACTTTAAGGTCCGTCAATTGACGCGTTTGACCGTTATCTATTCTATGTTTGGTCATTCCTCATCATTATTTGACTCATTATGTGGATATCATGTGTGCAATATTATCGTTGTGTGTGCATTCGTTATAACCGTGTGTGAACCTTAAAAAGACCTTTAAACTTTCATTTTGAAAACGTTAAATATATCATTTTATAAATATAATAAATGTTTTAATATAACCATTTCTTAAGTCATGACAACATTAAATATACTTTTACAATTAATATAAAACACCTAACGAAGTCGTTTTTCAACCGAACAAAATTTGGGAAAACTCGGGGGTTAAGTGCAGGGACTAAACTTGTAATTTGGAAACTTGGGCTGGGTATAAATACCCCATTTCCAGCCCTAAACCCCCATTTCATCCATCTTCTTCATCTTCATCTCCTCTTCACACACTAAATCACCATCTTAGCACCAAATCCGACCCGAGAGGTCTCGTTTTCTTCGTCTTGACACCGTCTACAACATAGACTACCCCTCCTTAGCAGGTAGTTGTCTTTGGTTGTCCATTTTTGAGCCTTTTCACGGCTGTCCAAACTAGGGTTTCGGGTGTTCGGGTTCAACCCGAACACACAAGGTCGTATGGGTGCGTGTGAGGTCTCTTTGCTTGTGTTTTCATGCTTGTATATGTTTGTTGAGTGTTTCTGGAGGTCCTTGTGGTGTAAAACCCGTGTTTAGAGCGGCTCGGGGGCTGCTCCTCCCGACCACAGTCGCGATTCTGCAGATTGGGCGACTGGGTCATCTATGCGATTGAGCCGTGCGACTGAGTGGGTCGTGCGACTGGATCATGCGTCTGAGTCAATCGCGCGACTGAGGTGCGACTAGGCATGTCGTGCGACTGAGTTGTGCGACTGAGTGTCTGTGTGCGATTGAGTCATGCGTGCGAATGAGTGTATGCGAATGAGTCATGCGATTGAGTGTTTGTGTGCGATTGAGTCAGGTGACCGACTGAATGTGTGCGAATGAATGTGATTCGCACGACTGGAGTCCAATCGCACGAATGAAGGTTCAGTCGTACGAAAGTAGCTAATTCGCACGATTGAAGGTTGATTCGTGCGCATGGAAGTTGAGTCGTGCGATTGGGTGTTGTGTGGTACGACTGAAGGCCAATCATACGAATGAAGGCTCAATCGTACGAATGAAGCTGATTCGCACGATTGAGGGTTGATTCGCACGAATGGAGGTTGAGTCGTGCGTCTGGCCTTGTATGCGACTGAAATTGTTGTGTTTGACCCTTGTGCGTGGCGTGAGTATGTCGTGTGGTGTCGAGGTAACACTAACACAATAATGCCATTGTTTGGCCACAAAATTAAAGTCAACGCGAGAAAGGGCACAGAAACTATTTTGAGCAAATTTAACTAACGCTTTACAACGACTAAATTGACTTATAACTATTGACACTTATTCAATATTCTTGGATAACAACGATACTTTTACTAAATCATCATTAGTGGCAACAATGTCTTGTACTTGGATCTACATAGGATCTAGTACGTGTGTCAGTCTGTGTGTGTTGTGCGTGACCCATCCGATACGACCCGAACCGACCCATCATTAGCGCGCCTATACATATATCATATCATTAATGCTATACAATAACTGTCAATAGGTGTTTGACTGTTTATTTGCATTCAACATTTGGGATACATCGCTCATACATACTTACCACCTAACAAGTGAGTTTCGTGGCCCCTTTTCACATTTATACAATATTTCAATCATTTACAAATTGGGGAAAAGTATGCTTACACAATTTTTATGCTGTACACTTACATACATTTTACATACAAGGAATCAACGTGATACTGTGTTGCAAGTACTATTTGATACATGCTTGGGTCTGCTGTGTGGTTCTATCTTTGCAACTATTTAATTCCAGTGTGGGAACCGACGGTTAGGTATTGGTAGTACTACTGGGTTGACACCCCCACCCTCGTTCGATGGTATACTAGTTGGTACCATCAGTGGCCAGGAACGGGCCCTTGGGTGAATATATGCCGACAATTTCTTTGTGTACGTCGCTAGGTTTGGTTGCAAAGCTCATGTCATGTGATATTTACTTGTGTAAAAACTGTATTCACGGTATTCCGACGCGCTTACTTATTACAGCATCACTTACATTTTTATTACATAAACCTGCGAGCTCACCAACAATTATGTTGACCGTTTTAAGCATATCTTTTCAGGTGATCATGCAAGTCCAGGAATCTAGGTGTGCTGCCTTAGTGGAGACCCTAGGATGCATTTTTGGGACTTAGCTCATTTTTTGTTAAACAATCTTTTGAACAATGTTAACGCTTGTAAACATTTATCATCTTTTGAAACTTGTTCCCGGGTTGTGGGAATTAACATTTACATTTTCATCATATGTGTATACATGTTATCATCCTCATGTTGCTTATGGCTATGTGTTGTGGACATTGACTAAACACGACACAAGTCCCCTTGTTGTCGGGTGTCGTCATGACACGCATGTCATCATTTATTTATATTGCTCTCTATCGCTTACCATGTGTTATGACGATCCCGGTCTCGTTACATCCCCGTGTTTCCGCTTTTAGCGGGGGTGTGACAGTACTACACCTTATCTCCGATGACTTCTCTATTTAGGGGTTGTAGCTTTATGTTGAATATGGTTCTAGCTTAATGGATTGTACATCATATTGTATAACTCTTAAATTTAAAAGATTTTACCTCAAATGATGATTCTATCCTTCTCTCAAATGCTTATTAATATTTATTAACTAGGTTATTAGCCTGTGTTACACGGGTTAAAAGTTATAAATATATAATTCAAATATGTAAACAATATATTTAAACTCTATTGTTTTTATTTTAAATCGATTATATAAAAATAAAGATTTGTGATTATAAGGTTTTAAAGGGTTAAATAAGTTTGAGACGATTGATATCATTGATTTACAATTCCTGGAATGTTTGGTGGTGATTGAGGTAGTTAAAAAAAATTAAAAAATTCACACTTGTCGTTCAAAAAAATTAAAATAAAATAAAAAAAACTTCAAGTAAGAAATATAACATAATTCGTGGAAAATTTGTTTAAAGAAAGTTATAGGCGGAAAAGTTTTTGTGAGATGAAATATAATGATGACATGTATCACCACATGTAATCATTTATTAGTATAGATATAGCACGAAGACTTATTAATATAGTTTGGAGACTTCGTATAGAGATCATGTAAACATCAAAACCGATCACATCTAACTCGTCTTCGAGAAGAAAGAAGCCTTGGGGTTTCATTATCACATGACAACTGAACCAAATCACCATTGCTAAAAGCTTCGAACAAATAAAAATGGAAGCTTTCAACTTCAACAGCATCAAAACAAACAGATCCAGAAAGAAACCCACAACCACTTTCATATCTAAGCATCTCATCTCCATCTCTATCCTCTCTATCTTCTTCTTTCTTGTTTTCTTCTTCAACAACTCCATCTTCTTCCCCAATTCTCTAAAACCCAATCAATGTCTCAAACTGAAAACCCTAAAAGGACAGAAGTTCCTATGGTACGCACCGCACAGTGGGTTCAGCAATCAGCTCTCCGAATTCAAGAACGCTGTGCTAATGGCGGCAATACTTAATCGGACTTTAATTGTTCCCCCTGTTCTGGATCACCATGCGGTTGTTCTTGGAAGTTGCCCCAAATTTAGGGTTTCTGATCCCAAAGAGCTCCGTTTTGCAGTGTGGAATCATGCGATTGATCTGATTCAGAGCCGCAGGTAGAGTGTATTTCATGTTCTTCTTTTGACTGTTTGGATTTGTTGGATTGTTTCGTTTTATTAGGTTTGATTCTTTTTGATAATCAATCAGAATGTACTTTTAAGTCAATTGAGTTGCACATTCAGTTCTTCTCTAATCAGTGATTTGTATTATAATGCTCTCTGGTTATGCTTTTATGCAGATATGTATCAATGGCAGATGTAATTGATCTTTCATCATTGGTGTCTGATTCAGCAGTTCAAGTTATAGATTTCCGTTATTTTGTGTCTGTGTTTTGTGATATAGATGTGAACTATTTCTGTGTCAAAGATCTAAAGATGGAAGATTCTTTGTTGGAAAAGCTAAAACAATGTGGATCCGTACTATCTGGGTACAATGGTGATATGAATGGCTGTTTGTATGCTGTTCAAGAGGATTGCAGGACAACGGTTTGGACATACCAAGAAGATGGTGAGAATGGATCGTTAGATTCTTTTCAACCTGATGAGCAACTTAAACGGAAAAAGAAGATATCATTCGTGAGGCGTAGGAAAGACGTACATGTTACACTTGGTCCTCAGTCTAGAGCAAACTTAGCAACTGTATTATCTTTTGGCTCGCTTTTTACAAGCCCGTATAAGGGGTCTGAGTCATACATTGATATTCATGAAGCTCCGAGGGATCAGGAGATTCAATCTTTGATAAAAAGGATCGAGTTTCTTCCATTTATAAATGAGATTTTGGATGCAGGGAAGGGTTATGCTCTTCACACAGTAAAGTCACCTTTTCTGTGTGCACAACTAAGACTATTAGATGGCCAGTTCAAGAACCACCGAACGGCTACTTTCCAGGGGTTAAAACAGAAACTAGATTCTTTAAGACAAACAGAGAGTCTACCCATTCATATTTTTGTAATGACGGATTTGCCCAAGAGTAACTGGAGTGGAACTTATTTGGGGGATCTAGCAAATGACCCAGATTCTTTTAAATTATTTCTTCTTTCGGAAAATGATAATTTGGTTCAAAAAACTGCAAAGAAAGTTGTAGATGAAGGTCATAGTTTGAAGTTTGGATTTCTTTCTGATAATGGGATTAAGAAAGATTGTCATAGGGGTCAAATATTGCCTGATATTCTTCTACATGTTGAAGAAACTGTCTGTAGCTGTGCTTCTCTGGGCTTTGTTGGGACTGCTGGATCTACAATTGCAGATAGCATTGAATTGATGAGAAAGAAAAAAATATGTTCCCACTGAAGTTTGTCATTTATAATTTAGGGCATTTGATTGTGAGAATTACACAAAATGAACCCATTTCATACATAACTTTTGAGATTTCAGAAAATTTTACCACTGGGTGCAAAAGCATGGAGTCGGGCACATTTCAATTGTTGGATTGCTGTGAAAGAGCTCAGTTTTTTATGAGGTTTAGCATCTCAACAAAGTATGTCCTCCTTAATCTTGCTTGAAATGTGTACCTTGGTCAATGTAAGTGAGCTTGTATTGATAGATCAATAGGAAATTAGTCAACTGTAATTGAAATCTGAACTTCTCCATGTCATGATCATTTATGAGAAAGAAAAGTAAAGAGTAATTTATAATGTCAAAAGGAATGATTTTTTCTTGCTGCATTACGTATATTATACCTTATTCATTTTGCATGTTAAAATTTTTTTAAGTGTTCTAGTTTTGGGAATCAGTTAAACAGCGAGACCAAATCTTTTTAGGTGAGAGATACAAAAGCCCAGGTCAAATTAAAGAGCACACAAAACGATCTGCCTTAGCCAATGGTTGCCAGATATCATTTGAAAGAATTGACCTAAAACTTGTTGACTAAGTGTGAAAAGGAGCTAATGTTGATGGCCTAAATGTTCTTGGAGATTTTGGGCAATTTGGATGGACAAGGGAGGTCTTTCCAAGTAAAAACACTTCTGGATGAGAAAAATGTGTGCGTGAAATTTCAAGTTTTGTACTTTCGATTAGTTTTAAGGTTATAGCTAAGAAGTTTGCTAATGATAAAAGGGAAAATCTAGACATCAGGTTTATAATTTTGTAAGCAGCTGTTATTAAAGGTCTAAATCTTAGGTGACTATCTACCAATGTGGTAAGGTTTAGCTCTTTCTGTGAATTTATATAATAAATTGTGGGAGTAATGGAGTATGCATCAGCTTAGTTTAAAAAAGCGAACCGTAGTCCTGGGTCAAAATTAGGGTACATAGGAGATTTATATGTAAAAACAATCTCAAGAATGTAAAAATTTGTAAAGGTTTACTTGATAAATAGGTTTATACGTAAAACATATGAGATATGTAGCTCCTGGTTGTAAGTAATGCTTATTTGGTTGTACATAGACATGCGCCTCATGTAGTGTGATATGTGCACCTCTTGCCTTGGGTTTTAGGACCAAAATGCCTCTGAATGTCTCGTGCTTTTTTTAACCCAAGCGTATCAGAAGAAATAATCCCGCAAGCAGAGAAGATGAATGTGAAAATCAACTCTGACGGGAGCACTTATTTTCAATGCTTTTTCCAGATTTGTTTGGCATGGGTGAAAGAAGGATAGATATATGTTTGTAGAAGAGTCATAGAGCTGGATGGGTGTTTCTTGAAGAAGTTATGCAAATGGGTATAATCATATATTTTAAATCGATGGACGATGCTGGTCTCACTATTTTTTCAGATCAACATAAGGTAAATGATCTTCGTAATATGCATAACTTGACATGTTCATAATTCACATAGCATGACAGATTCATAACTAAGCATTTCCATAACTTGCAGCTTATGCATAGTATTTCCATTTTTGGCAGTAGCATAACTTGAATATGTTTTGTGTGACATTAGCATAACTAGAGTTGTTTTGCTCGAGTCTGACAACTAACATATGTACATTTTTTTAACAGAAGTAAAAAGTTACATGAATGCTTACAACCCATTTTCAGTTTTTTAATATTTATTTTATTTTTGCATTAGCTTAAAGTTGCCCACAATGGGACATTGTACATTTTTACCCACATGCTTAAAGTTAGCTGCATATGTACATTTTTTTAAGTAGCTCCTTTGACCACAAAGCTATAGTTGTGAACTCATTACTATTGAAAATGAAGGTAAAATACTTTCAACATACATTATCATCAAAGTTACATGCATGCTTAAAACTCATTTTGTACAGTTTAATCTAATGTATTCCATATCATGCCCTGACACCTAATTGTATTATTAAGTTTGTGAAGGTAAAAGTGATTTTCTTTAGATATCTGATTGAGATAATGATAGATACCACCCGTACCGGTATTGGCAAGCTTTGATTCACTCAAAAAGATTGCAAGAACAACACATTCGAAAGGGCAAATCTCCAATACTAGAACACTAACAAACAGAATTAACCAGACTAATCTCATAAAACATAGGTACACTAATAATTAAACTAAACATTGGCGGGAACGGTTAACCCACTCCCTAAATTGCTGAACTTTTGAATGTTTTCCCTCCTAATTTCCCTCCGCTCCATTTCGTGTTATCTAGCAGCAAATGGGTCAAACCCATCGCTTGGGTTCGTATCATTACTACCCGCCCAAAGAAACGACTTGACCTCAAGTCAAGAGGAAGGGAATTTGGCCAGTTAAGTCCCTACGATTCAAGTCGGCTTGTATATCTTTACTCCGAACATGAAGAAGCATCTTCCTAAATTCTCCAGTAGCTCTGTTTTGTGTTTCTCCTCTATGTATTTGTGAACATGTAAGGGCTCGAACCACCTTTCTTGTTCAGAGCCAACATATCTGCTTTGATTTTTTGAAAATGAGGAAATATGCGACGGGTTTAGAATTTTTCGCTATCCTCTTCTTTGAAACTTTAACCTTCTTTGGCTTTCTGACGGTCTTTGCCGGTTGTTCGGCGGTAGTGTCGGTTTCAGTTATAAAAAATGGTCGCGCAGGCGACGGCGGTGGTCCCAGTGGTTTCAGCAGCAACTGCGGTGATCCCCTTGATTTCAACAGTGGTTGTGGTGGTCCCGATGTTGGTTGCGCGAGTAATTCTAACAAAGTTGTTGAAGGAGATGATGTCGGGGTCAGTGGTGATGCAACTGCAAACGTTGATGGTGACTGTGTCAGGATTGGAGTTGTAGCAGTTGTTGGAGATGGCAGTGAGGGGGTTTGATGTTGTGGCGGTGGTGTCGGAGACGGTGGTGATGCCACTGGTTTAAGGGAAGACGCATGTTCTGGTGCCGTTTTGATACTTCCTTGCTGGTTTTGTTCCCAAACATCACAATCTTGAGCGCTGCAACATCATCCCCCCATAGCGGTGTTCTACCTCTTTTGATGGCCATTAAATTGTCCTCCACCACCTTGTTTTTCTGATCCTCATCTGCTTTTTCATAAACATTTTCATCACCGATCATTTGAATTTTGATTGCTGCAATATTATCCTCCAAGGGTGCCAAGATGGCGTCTAATCGTGCCGCAATGGCTGATAATTGGGCGGCAATTACTGAATTCCGGGGTGTAAACGCTATTCGAACTTCCCGGCAATGGAACCAATTAATAGATACGGGTATCGGCAAGCTTTAATTCACTCAAAAAGATTACAAGAACAGCCACATTCGAGAGGGCAAATCTCCAATACTAGAACACTAACAAACAGAATTAACCAGACTAATCTCCTCAGACATAGGTACACTAATATTTAAACTAAACATTGGCAGGAACGGTTAACCCACTCCCTAAATTGCTGAACTTTTGAATGTTTTCCCTCCTAATTTCCCTCCGCTCCGTTTCGTGTTATCTAGCAGCAAATGGGTCGAACCCACTCCTTGGGTTCGTATCAGATAATTTGTATGATACAATCGACACGTATGTACAGACATAAATAATACAGACTCAACTCTAACCCGCTAAGCTAATGAGCCTAAACATAATAACAGCTACATCTAATACATTTGAACACAATCCCTCAAGCTGGAGTATATATTATGATGCTCCAAGCGTGTTACATATATGTTCAACCTAAGGAACTCTAAGAGAATTCGTAAACACATTGATAATTAGACTTACAAGTTCAGTCATAATGGTCCAATCAAGAAGTTTTTTTTTCTCTCACAATCAATTTCAGTATGCTTTGTGCTCTCATGAAAGACCAGGTTGGAGGAAATATGCAAGACAATATTGTTGTGACATATGAGCTTTATTGGGAACTTTAATTCTTTGAAAAGTTGCTTTACATGTACAAGTTCACAAGTTGCATTCGCCATCACTCGATGCTATTGTCTTGACCTTGCTGTCACATTTTGTTGCTTTTTTTATAGGAAACCAAATTGGCTTCAAATAAGACACAAAATCTCGAGTTGCCTGTCAACTCAAAGGAAGCGCATCATAATCCGCATGCGAATAACATTGAACCTTTCTATGACCTTGATATTCAGGAACTCCTTTGATGCACTTTATAGAATTTGTGGTGCGGCTTCCCCGTGAGAATTCAAGGACCGATTGATTAACCACACTCACAAGTGAGATATTTTTACCTTTTAATAGTTTTCTTTTAACTAGCTTTTGATATTTATCTTGATCTACCTAAAGTTGGATGGCCTGGTAACATTAGGATCAATCAGTTCTCACCTGTTAACAAGTGAGATGTATTTACCTCAAAATAGTTTCTTTTAAATAGGTATTTTGCGAGTGTTTTGTTGTCGCATTATTATTTAAATGCATTTGGAACTATATTATGGGTATTTATTGTGCCTCCCTAAAACTCAATGGGCGGTCAGCTTATATGGTTGGTCAAAATGGAACGTTGACCACTCGTATACATAGTGTCACAACCATTAAGAAACTAGTCAAAGCTCATGGGTTTGTTTCTAAGGATAGTGCTAGCTGGAGATGGAGGATGATTCTTCGTACCGGAGATACTATGTAGCCTCGTAATAGCCCAACAAACTCTAGCCCGCTCTCTTCCTGCTTTAGAGATTGCTCTGCTCACTTCTGTACTCTCACTCTCTTTCTAATATTAACTCTAAAGAACATGAAGATGGCGGTCGCTTTGGTTGCTCGACATGTAGGTATGATCTTTTATTATTATTATTATTATTTAATTATTTTCTTCTTCCATTCTTACAATTTTATAGGCTCTGTATGGTATATGGCCATGTTATCACGCATGTTAGTATCAAACCTTTTGTCCAATTTCAGTATGTGATGTATGGTTTTTGGCACCGTTTTCTCGGATGTTACTTTTGTAGTTTTTGTTCAATTTGTAATTTTGAATACAGGATTCTCCATCATGAAGTGTTATATTGCAAAGTCTTTGACATTATTCCTTTTAACATTTAGTTTGTTAGCCCTAAAAGGACAAAGTTAAAAGGCATCTCCTGTAAGTTGATCTTTTGATGCCTATTTGATTATTTGAATTCATACTTGACTGAAAGTGACTTCTTCTATCATTTTAAATTCCACTTCTTTAGCATACATTTATTGATAAATGGATCACTTTTTAGTATACAACTTTAGATTATGATATGATATTGTACACAATCCCTAGAACACCAAATATGCCTCTTTAGCCTTCTTTGTAAAACCTTACGATATATATATTTGTAACATGTGATTGACCTAAATCTAAAATCCAACAAATCCTTAGGGTTTGAGGTCGAGATTAGTATATTATATGTATATGTATATTTATATGTTGCTTATAACTTGTAAATCATATATGAAAACATCTTTGTAAATACTTACTATACATAAGCCATTAACATTAGTGTAATTGACGCACAAAAAATCCTAAAACAGCATATACCAAAAACATTCCCTTAACCTGTTGTGTTGTAACACCATAGAAAAAATAATTACATACGATATTCATTTTATATTCTTAGTGTTACTCTCATTTCTTATATTGAAAATCATTATAGGATTTTTTTTAATAAAAAGTGGATGATATGATTAATTTACCAATTATTCTCTCTTTGAATATGATTAAAGTTGCCAACTATCCCTTCTTTGGATATGATTAAACTTACGAAATGTCCCTTCTTATGCTAATTTATATGGGTTTGACTGTATTTTTATTGGACAAAATGTTTTTGGTGACGTTAAATTAGGGGCTGCAAATGAGTTGAGCTTGAGCCAAGCCAAGTTAGACCTTGGGCTTAAAGTCAGACGATCTAGCTCGGTTCGGTTTGTAAAAAACCCAAGCCAACTCGTTTTATTTAGTTATTACATTACAAAATAGATAGAAACTAAGAATCTCACCTAAACACATGCTATAAAAACTGGTATATTACAAAATAAAAAGTTTATTATACTAGTTTAGATTTAGTTAGATAAATGGAGTCCCATGTAAACAAAAAGAGTTATAATATGTTTAAAATTATATCGGTAAATGTGTTTATATGAATGATTGCTATTTCTCTTTAGTTATTATCTATATATGATTAGAAAACTTTCATGAATAATTATGTATTAACTTCTTGCGTTTTGACCACCAAACTTTTTTTTATATCTCGAATATATAGAGGCTAAGCTCCTTTCATTAAGATTTTTAGGACTCCTGGTTTCATTAAATATAAAGTGGTAACATGAACAAAATAATATAAGCATGTGTGTTAGGTCAATGATAGTTATATCCACTAGTTTACATTATTAAGAAACAAGTCTCTTTTTATAAACCATTGCAAAGTAACAGGGCTATTATTTTTGGTTTGGCTTGGGTGATAAATAGCTTAATTTATGACATCTTCTTAAGTCTATATTTTTTTACCGGCCTGTAAATACACATCATCTACTTTACATTTACATTTCTTGTAAAATAACCATACATGTACTTAAGAACGTAGAATGTAAAGGAAATTCAAATGTTAGAACTCTAGAACCTGTATCAGAGAACATAGTTGATTAAATCGAAGAGATTTACAATCTCCTCTCATAACCAACTATGAGTTTCATTGGATCCTGACAAGGCCTAGGAAATTCCTCATCTCTTTTTCGTGGTCATCGAGCTCGTCGGAGAAATATATCCTCCCTTATTCATCGCTCTTATCGGCTCACGATCATTATGTGAAACAGTTGAATCATCGTCGTTCTCAACCGAAATAAGCATGCCTTTATGTGTGTGCCCGCGGTTTATTACGGAGAATTGGTTGTTGATTGTGTTAGACTCGCAACTTTTAATTTACAACAATTTATTGAATAACAATAATTACAAATTATAATAATTTATTGAAATATACAATATTCTTATAAACTTCCTAACACTAGTTAAAACAATTAAAATTTTAAGAAAACTTAAAAGGTAAAAGTTGATCTATTAATGGATTCCACACTACGTAAACGTGTGTTTTACTAAATGTAATAAAAAATAAAGAGTAAAATGACTATTTTAATCCAATAATTTCATTCTTGTAATCATTTTCATTCAGTCTGTTAAAATTGTTAGTCTTCTTTTGTTAATTCAATGTAAAAGGATTATAATGCCCCTGATAACATAATAAAAATTACACACACACCACCCCCATTTTCTTTCTTCACATGCTAGATCTTAGGGGTACCCTAGGAAGAGCAAAAGAGAGCTAGAGATGAGAGAGAGAGCGCAAGAGGTCCACAGTGGGGGAGACAGCTCGCGAGAGATGCTCAGCTGCTAGAGCGCGAGCTCTCCCTCGCTCTTCCCTCTCAAACTCCTACCGAACCTCCCTCCCGCCCTCCCTCTCTCTCTCTCTCTCTCTCTCTCTCTCTCTCTCTCTCTCGTCTCCTCTTTCCCCAACATTAACATCACACACCACCATTGCTTGTGAATTACTCCATTGCATCACCTACGAACACCCTTTACTGCTAATTAAGACCAGACACCATCGACCGCTTCCCTTCGATTTCAAGCTTCTATTTGGAGTTTTATTAGATGTGATGTTTTTTAGTCTACAATTGGGAGTTCTGTCTAGATATAACTTCTCTTTAAAGCTTCGATTGTATTACTACTACCTTCATTACACCTTGAAATGGTGGTTGGCGAAACCTAAATGATGATGATGGACGATGATTGATGATTGTGTGGATTTCAGTTTAGGTTTTGTGTAACTATTGTCAAATATGCCGCTTGTGTTCCCACTATTGATTTCAGTTTTTCTGATTTCAGGTTCTTCGTGGGTAGAAAACAATTTTGATGGCGGTTTCAGGTGTTGATGATGATGATGGTGGTGGATGACGATGATTGGGAGGAGAGGGGAGAGAGAGAGAGAGAGAGAGGTTTATTTGAATATATATAGCCTTTTATTTTATTTTTAAATTTATGCTATCAGAGCCACTATAATCCTTATATATTGAATTAATTGAACAATGCTAATGATGAAATTTGTTACAAAAATGAAACGATTGGATTAAAAAAGCTATTTTTAAAATTTTGGATTCAAATGATTATACCAAACCTTAGTAACTATAATAGTTATTTACTCAAAAATAAATTTCTATGATTATATAGGTTTAAATGCGAGAAAATGAAATGGGTTCATGAAATTAAGAAATTAATTAAGAAATTTTATTGAGTTTGAAAACATTATTTAAGAATATTTTAAATAACGTATTTTAATTTACTTTTCCTTGCAAACTAATAAGTACTATTTTGGTATTTTTAATATGAAATACAATTAATTATAGATTACTCGATGAAACCAAAATTTTGTGTATACGTGGAAGAGTTGCAATTGATTTTTTTTGTATTTGACCTTACTAGTAGTAATTAGGTGTAAACTAGTATTAAGTTTCCCGCGTTGCAGCATGAGGGAGTAAAATCATGCAAAGTAGCTCTAATGGCAAACCACCGTCACTGACCACCAACATAGAAAAACTCATATTTAAAAAAATTAAAAAGCGAAAAAGATATAACCGAACGAAAAGTAGACGTAAAAATGTTAAACCACTATAAAACAATTAGTAAGTCGATCTAGGACCATCGCGTTGCGACATGGGTGTTAAACGGAAAAAATAGGGTAAAAACGTAACCACACACGCATATTGTGACGTGTTAACTCGTAAAATTTAGATCGAAATGTAAAATGAAAATTTTGTAAAATATAAAAAATATAGGGGAACCAAAGTTGAAAATAAAAAATGTTAGAGCTAAATAGTAAAAGGTATAAAATATTGGGTAAAAATGAAAAAAATTAAAAATTTAAAAAACCAAAAGATGCATTTAATGTTGTACATGCAATAAATAACTATAAATCTTGCTTATGCACTTTGTATGTCAAGTTGATAATTAGAATATATTAAATATTATGCACCAGTCAAATTGGTAAATCGTGTTATATTAAGGGGTATGTTATTGATATACCCAAATTATTTTATCATTTCTATATCTTTTTATACATATATATAGATATGTGGAGAAAGATAGAGATAATATGTTGTCTTAATAACATAAATGAGTGTTTGTATAACCCAATCCTATATTAATTGGTTCACCCAACACTTAAAAATTATTAACCAAGGGCAATTGAGGGTACAACCTTTAAACTTAAGGTACAATCGTAATGCACCAACTAAGTTGGTATTAGTATTATACTAGTATTAAGCCCCTGACGTTGCAATGGCCAGTGGGGGATGTAAAACCGTACCAAGTACCACCGGTTGGACACCGCCACCGGTGACCACCAACATCGAAAAAGCTCGTATTATAAAAAATTAAAAGCAAAAAAATAAAACCGAACAAAAAGTAGACGTGAAATCGTTGAACCATGCAGGCGAAACGTAAAATATATAAAATAATAAGTTAAACTAGGACCAACGTGTTGTGATGGTGCAATTAAATGGAGGAAAATCAAGCGTAAAAATGTCGAAGCACATGCACACGATGTGGTGTTAACTCACAAAATTTAGACCGAAAACGTAAAAAGGAAAATTTGTGAAATGTAAAAAAGTATAGGGGACCAAATTTGGAAGTAAAAGAATATTGAGCCTAATTTGTAAAAGATGTAAAAATATTGGGTAACATTAAAAAATTTTAAGGTTAAAAAAAAGACAAAGGTGTGTAAAACCCACTAAAGCATATCTGCAACCAATAATGAATACCAAAGTTGGTAATTAGTATATATATAATTAATTCACCACAAATTAGAACAAAATTAACGTATCAAGCTCCGTTTCACAGAATTTGATAATCCACAAATTTAATGCTTAATTACAAACTACTACTAGACTTGCTAACCGGCTTGCGGCACTCTCGCCCCATAACGTCATAGGAGGCAATTGATTCAAGGCTCTAAACCAAAGCATATGGTGAGGCTGGAACTACTAACTATGCCACATAATTACACTACCTTAGATCTTGTTACAACTTTTTCCACTCATCATCATAGCAAAAAGTGTGACAAAAACCCAAAATAGGGACACCTAGTATAACAACGAAAGCTAAAGGTGACATAAAAATGATCACCTTGTCAAATAACTATGCTAGAAAAAGCAAACTTTAAGATATATACATACACATGAATAGTGAAAAAATATTTAATAAAGAGAAAGTATGATAAGTCTGTGTAGAGGTTTGTTAAATCCACCCTCTATACTAAATGCATCCATTTGCTATTGATTTGTTTTATTTTTTAAATGACCATACGTTCATAGACAATTTTATTGAGTTTGAAAACATTTTAATCGACAACATAAGTTGTGTTGATCATAATCTACTGGCGGCGGCATGTTTCAATAACATATTTAATTTATGTTTCCTGCAAACTAATAAGTACTTATTTTGGTATTTTAATATGAAATACAATTAATTATAGATGACATGATGAAATGAAAATTTTGTTTTATTATATATGGAAGCGTTTGCAGTTGATTTTTTGTATTTGACCTTATTAGTAGTAATAGATTTCAGCTAGAATTAAGCTACTTGTGTTGTGGCGGAGGCGTAAACAGTGCAAAATAATATCAATGTCATACCATTGCTAATGACAACCAACACTGAAGTTGCGGTGTATTAATACGAAGAACTTAAACCAAAGCGTAAAACCTAGAAAAATATAACTAAGTCGATATAAGATCTTGCGTTGTGACGAACCTGTCAAAAGAGAAAAATAGATGTAAAGTATTGAACCATACATGCACATTTGGTCGTGTTAGCTCACTAATTTAGAACGAAACGTAAAGCAAAACATAAAAATGTTGAACCACGCATGCGTGTTGTGTCGTTTAACTTGCGAAACTTAAAACAAAAATTTGCGAAAGATAAAAAGTAAAGGGGATAAAGTTGAAAAATATAAAAGGTTATAAGATTAATTTGCAAAAGATGAAGAATTTTGGGTTAAAAATAAAAAAAATCAAATTTGAGAAGTTACATTGCAAAAATGAAAAACTTTGGTTAAAAGTGAAAAATCAAACTTAAAAAAAAACCTATGCATAGGGTGCAACACCATTGTGCATAAAAAGGTTGATAATTAGTATAATACTAGTATTATGCCCCCCCCCCTTATGGGGGACGTAAAACCGTACTAAAGCATACCGATAGCACACCACCGCTAGTAACCACCAATAACAAAAAAGCTTGTATTAATAAAATAAAAAACGGGGAAAAAACTAAATGAAAAGTAAACGTAAAAACGTTGAACCACACAGGTGAAACGCATATAAACCCAAAAAAATAAAACGAATGAAAAGTAAACGTAAAAAATTTAAATCACGCAGGCAAAACGTAAAGTGTATAAAACAATATGTAAGCGATCTGGGACTAGCGCGTCGCGATGGACCGGTTAAGCGGGAAAACAAATTGTTTAAAACATTGAATTATACGCGTACGATGTGACGTGTTAACTCTCAAAATTTAGACAATACCTAAAACTAAAAATTTGTAAAATACGTAAAGTATATGGGACCACAGTTGAACGTAAAAAAGTGATGAGACTAAATTGTAAAATATATAAAAGTATTGGGGTAGAATAAAAAAGTTAAGATTTAATAGAAAAAGATAAAAAGATAGGTACAACCCACTAAGCATATAGTACAACACTCTCAAGCACAAATCACTTGATAAGCATGAAATACCACACCGCTATGCAAAAACCACTTGATAATTAGTATTGTACTAGTATTGAGCTCCTTTGTTGCGGCGGGAGACGTAAAACCATGCCAAGTACCACCAATGTCACACCATCATCAGCGACCATCAACACAAAAAGGTTCATATTAAAAAATAAATAATTATGGAAATATAAAGTTAAATGGAAAGTAGAACCACACACGTGAAACTTAAATATTAAAAGTACATAACTAAGTTGATCTAGGACCCGCACATTGTGACGGGGATGTTAAACGTGAAAAGTAAACAAACAACGTTGAACCACACGTGCACATTACGACGTGTTAACTCTCAAAATTTAGACGTAAAAGTATTATGTTTAAAACAAAAAATTAAAAGGAAAAAAAACATGTATAACTTTTTATGCACATAGTACAACAATTAATTCATCTACAAGTTGCTAACTAGTAATGTATAAATAATATAATTTAATTAAAAAGGTTGACCTAAAACTTAAGAATTAGTTAACCAAATGGGAATTGAGAGTACAGATTTTGAAGCCTAATATACAACCATAATTCATAAATCAAATTGACAATTAGTATTATACTAATATTAAACCCCCGCGTTGCAGCGGGGGACGTAAAAACGTGCTATGTAGCATCTAACGCACCAAGCCAGTGACCACTAACACAAAAAAAGCTCATATATACAATCAAATAAAAAATATAAATTAAATTAAATAAAAAGTAGACGTAAAAACCTGTGAATCCAAGGATCGCAATTAGGAATTATCGGTGTTAATAGGGAATCAAGTTAATGTTTGTGGAATCAACATTAAGCTTGTTTAATTGTTTTAATAACTAAATATCAAATATAATGATTAATGATTATGACGAACACAATGAGAAGAACACAATTAATAAGCAAAAGAGAAGATTTGATTCAAACGTATTTCATTAAATTGATTAATACAGATGAATAAATAATAAACAATAAATGCTACAAACGTGTTGATGTTGATGTAACGGCTGCTAGGGTTTATGTTTGTGTGAATTGATATGATGTTTGAGTTTGCCGTATTGATTCTTGGTTGTTTGTGTTCGTGTGTCGTCCCTTGATGTGAAACCTAGGATCCATATTTATAGGCACATGTGTTTCAGATAAGGAAACACCGGATCTTTTGGGATTCGCACAACTGTCTTGTTGACTTATTGACTTGTAACACTTGTATTATTTAAATACAAGTGTTTGGACTCCGCAACTACATAGTCTTCCGTAGGTGTTTGTTCTTCCGAAGGTACTTGTTCTTCCGAAGGTACTTGTTCTTCCGAAGGTACTTTGTTCTTCCGAAGGTACTTTGTTCTTCCGAAGGTACTTGCTCATCCGCAGGACTCTTCACTTGAACTCTTTGATTCTCTTGAACTTTAGAGTTGATTGTTCATCCGCAGATGATCTTCGGATGTTTGTTACTTGTAAGAAACATACTACGGAAGAACAAAATGTTCATCCGTAGATGTTTCTTACACTTGGTCAATTTCAGTAATTGACCAAGAATAATGTTTGTACCTGCAATCATACACAGATCAACACACATATGAGTTAACCTATATACACAATGCACACATCAAAATAATAAATTACGATCATTCATTACAAGTATTGATTAAAGTTCTAAGCCTATACAAAATGATCTAGATCTATTGTTCCTAGATCTAACAACATTGAACCACACAAGCGACATAAAACATATAAAACAATAAGTAAGTCGATCTACGACCAACGCGTTGCGATAAGGTCGTTTAAACGGGGAAAGAATAGGGTAAAAACGTTGAACCACATATGCACACTACGACATGCTAACTTACAAAATTTAGACCAAAACATAAACCGAAAGCTAGTAAATATAAAAAGTATGAAGGATCAAATTTGAAAGTAATAAAATGTTAGGGCTTAATTGTAAAACACTTATAAAAGTATTAGATTATAATAAAAAAAAGTTAAAGATTACTAAAAAGAAAAAAAAGTGGGCACAACCAATATAACATAGAACACAACCCTTAGTGCATACAAAGGTCGGTAATTAGTATATATATAAAATAAATTTCACCACAAATTTGAATAAAATTGATGTATCAAGCTCCTTTTAATAGAATTTGATAATGCATAAATTTAATGCCTAGCTACAAATGAATACTGTCGGACTCACTAACCGACTTGCGGCACTCTCACCCCATAACGTCATAGGAGGCAATCGACTCACAGCTCTAAACCAAAGACAATAGTGGGGCTCGAACTACTATCTATGCTCCACAACCGCACTACTCTTAGACCTTGACATGACATTCTTCGCTCATTGTCATAGCCAGGAAGTGTGACCAAAGCCCAAAATACGAACACCTAGTATAACAGCAAAATCTAAGAGTGACATGAAAACTATCATCATGTCTAATAAGTATGCTAGAAAAAGCGAACTCTAAGATATATACATACACATGAATAGTGAAAAAAATATTTAAAACAAAGAAAGTATGACATTAAGTCTATGAAGAGGTTTGCTAAATCCACCCTCTATGATAAATGCATCCATTCGCTATTGATTTGTTTTATATTTTATAATGATCATAAATTCACAAAAGACAACATGTATACTCATATAAAGCCTGGTAAACTCAAATCTATACTTGTTCGTATTCATATAGACATGTGTTTGAACTTTTGAACGTTGTATTTATTAGGGGTGTTAAAAATATTCAATCTGAAATCGAATAAAAAATATCCGAAAATCCAAAACTCGGAATTCCGAGATTCGGATATCCGAAATTTTAGATTAGGATATGGATAGTGATTTTGAGAATTTTTGGATATTCGAATATCTGAAATTATTTGAAATATTTTTATAAATATAAAATAATAAATATTAATTAGAAATTTCGGATATTTTTAGATATTTTGAATATTTTTATAAAACTTCGGATATCCAAAAAATTTCAATAAAATTTATTAAATAATATATTTTTTTTGGAATTGGGATGGCCGAATGGATATTGAATCCGAATC
The DNA here is from genome assembly GCA_025215565.1 of Flaveria ramosissima. Taxonomy (NCBI): domain Eukaryota; kingdom Viridiplantae; phylum Streptophyta; class Magnoliopsida; order Asterales; family Asteraceae; genus Flaveria; species Flaveria ramosissima. The sequence continues at coordinate 8,555,685 of CM046044.1, read as the reverse complement.
TGAAATTTGGATATCTGAAATTTCAGATCGGATCTGGATAGTGAAATTCAGTATTCGAAATTTTCGAATATTCAAATTTAAACAACCCTAGTACTATTTATCCTTTTAGAGCATGCACAACTCACTCTTTATCTCCATCTTTATAATTATATTAAAAATTACTATTTTTTCTCTCTCTTCTTCAATAAAATAATTTTTTTGTACTTTTATCATTGTATTTTTTCTCTCATCCACTTACAACCAATTTCAAAAAATATTTAAAAATTAATAGAGATGAAAAGTGTTTTACCAAATATAGAGATGCATAGTAACATATTATCTATACTCCACTTACAACCACTAATAATTATTCTCTATAATATAGAGAACACACTCACAAATTTATAAAGAACAGTATGTGAATGCTCTTTATACGTTTGTATTTGAAAAGTTGAAATGAATATAGGGACAAGGAGATACATTTAGTAAAATTGATTTAAGGTTAATTTGGCAGGTGTAACCCCTAAAGATTTAAGGTTAATTTGCTAGGGTGTATAAGTGATCATCCCCATAATTCTCATATAATCTCATAAATGCTATTCGTAATTATTATCTCACATTCAGTCAAAATCTTTAATGATCATTTAAAAATTATCCTTATTCTAAACAATAATTTCGTTTTATTCCTTTTCCAAAAAAGATTGCCATTTCTTTCCTTGTCTTGTGTTATGTATTCTTTTATAAAATAAAAAAGCTTCCAATCTAGTTTTAGTTATATATTTTTATTAGCCAATAAATATAAGACTTTGCTTTAAAAGACACGTGTTATATTAATCAGAAATACCAATTCGTTTTCCAACCAAGACACACCTTCAATCCAATCAGAAGAAAACTTACAATTAAAAAAACTCAATAACTCAACCTAAATTATCTTTACTTCAAGTAATACTCAAACCAAAACCTTTCTAGTTTTACATATAAGTACATGTTAGATGACTTATGGAGACACTTGGTTCTCCTTTAGACTCTTATGTTATGTGTGTGAAACCATGAACATCAATGAGCTCACCCACCGGCCACCAAACAAGCACGTGAATTTAATGTAATGTGAACAACAACAATAATAATAATAATAATTGTCAACAACAATAACAATAATAATAATAATAGTAATAATAATACATGAAATCAAAGATAAATATGGTCCGTCTTTGGTGTTGCATTGGGGTTCACAATTTGGATTTCTTCTTCACTGTCTCTGACGTCTCTCTAATCCCCGTATATTCCATTTTTATTTTCTTCTTGTAATCATCAACCCCTTTTCCCTCATCAATAAACCCACATTCATCACAAACTTATTATATCTCAATTTTCTGATTTCTGTTTTCTAGGCACAACAAATGGAGGGAGTTGATTACTTGAGTGATGAGAGGAACAAGGCAGACTTCGATGTTGAATCTATGAAGATTGCTTGGGCTGGCTCTCGTCAAGCTTTTCACCTCTCTGATCGTATGGCAAAGCTCGTAGCTAATGATCCTGTATGACTTCAATTCACTTTAGTTTACGTTTAATTGCTATTTTCTTCATCTGCAGATCAAATTAGGGTTTTCTTTTTACCCCTTTAACTAAGTGTAGAAATTGATCATGTTGGTTTGAAAGGAAAATTGTCTGCTTTGACTAATACCTGATACTTATTAGGGTATTGACTGATTTCAAATTGCAGAAAAAGGGGAAAGTTACAATTAAACTTTTAAATGCTTTATGTTTGTATATGCTCTTTGAATATGTGTGTGTATTATGTATATTTGCATCTTATTGTTTGCAGGCCTTTGAAAAGTTTACAAGGCCTATGCTGGGTAGGAAAGAGTTGCTTAAGAATACTCTTAGAAAAGCTGCTCATGGATGGAAGTTGATCGTTGATCTTCGTCTAACGGGTAATCTTCACTTTAAGCTCGCAAAATGGTATCAAAGTACCTTGCTTGTGTCAACTTTTTCTTGTCATTTTCACTTAAGTATGCACTTTTTGTTAATCTCAGAAGAAGAGGCCAAATGGTTGCGACTATACATCGATGAACCTGCTTACACTGATCTTCATTGGGTAATTTTACATCTCTTTTTTTAAACTGTATTATTGCAATTAGAGGTTACATTTAACTTCAATGGTTAGAGTAGATTGTTCCTTGAGGGGTATTAGTGGGTGATCAGCTGCTGTTGTTTCTTTGATTTCTTAGGGAATGTTCATCCCGGCTATTGAAGGACAAGGCACTGAAGAACAGAAAAAGAAATGGTTGCCATTGGCTCAAAAGATGCAAATTATTGGCTGTTATGCACAAACAGAACTTGGTCATGGCTCCAATGTGCAAGGTCTGGAAACGACTGCTACATTTGATCCCCAAACGGATGAGTTTATTATTCACAGTCCTACTCTAACATCCAGCAAAGTAAGTTTTTTTATGTAACATGAAGTGGATTTACTCTTGTATTTTATTCAAATTACGTGTCTTCAATCCTTACTCATTTTATTGTATGCCTTCTTGATGTCTAATAGTGGTGGCCTGGTGGATTGGGTAAAGTTTCAACACATGCTGTCGTTTATGCTCGTCTCATAGTAGGTGGTGAATTCCATGGAGTTCATGGTTAGTACAAGTTCTATTTTGTACTCCTGTATTTGAAGGGAATGTTTCGATTTGTGCTTTAAGTTCAATTATCTGATAGTATTTAACATAACGAATAACGGATTTTACTTCTATTTATCGATTTATCAGATAAATTAGTTTCATACTAGCTGCAACATTGTTTGCTAAATGGTAATTAAATATTACCTAATAACCCCTGTTAAAGATAACTTGTGAGATTTGTTATCCCCATCACACAAGTCGTATCAACTATCAACTTTATTTTTCATATATCAGAATTTATCAAAACACTCAAACATTATGGCAACTTCAAACAATAAAAACGCATCCAGATGCTATCTCATACAGCCCATTTTGTTATACCTGTGCATCTGAGTCTGATTGTTCAAAATCAATCACTTTCAAAACGCACATCTAAAGTCTAAACAGCCACTGATGATTTGTTTTTTGACAAGATTCCATAGAGATCAAATCATTTAAAATCTTTTTTCAACATTTTTGTGGAAAATAAAGCTACCAATTGTTTATCATCATTGTTTCCTTGAAGGCTTTATTGTCCAACTAAGGAGCTTGGATGATCACTCACCTCTTTCTGGTGTTACTGTTGGTGATATTGGGTTGAAGTTTGGAAATGGGGCGTATAACACCATGGATAATGGTGTTTTAAGGTTTGATCATGTGCGTATCCCTAGGGACCAAATGTTGATGAGGTACTATCTGATTTCTATACATTCATGTCTTTTATCTTCAAGTAATTTATAGTTGGTTCTAGTTTAATTACATATTTAATGCCACTTGAAGTCACAATAATTTGTTTTTAGTGTTACTATAATCATAATAATTTAACTATTTAGGAGCCAATTAATAAATAAATATACTTGTTTATCCCCTTTTTGATCTAATATGAGACATATGTTTTTTTTTTTTTTTATTCTCAGGGTCACCCAGGTTACAAAAGAAGGAAAAATCGTGCAATCTGATGTTCCTCGACAACTTATTTATGGAACTATGGTGTATGTTAGGCAAACAATTGTGGCTGATGCTTCCAAAGCATTATCGCGTGCAGTTTGTATTGCTACAAGATATAGTGCTGTTCGTAGACAATTTGGCTCACGTAATGGTGGGCCCGAAACCCAGGTTTATATAAAACAAGATTTTGTTTTTGTCATCTTTTATTGTTGCTTCCTTGTATAAAAGGATTGAAGTTAGTTTTTTTTTTGGTCTTTCCTTTAGGTGATTGATTATAAAACTCAGCAAAGCAGACTATTCCCTTTGCTGGCATCTGCGTATGCCTTCAGATTTGTAGGCGAATGGTTAAAATGGTTGTACATGGATGTTAAGCAAAGATTAGCAGCTAATGACTTTTCAACATTGCCTGAGGCCCATGCATGTACTGCAGGGTTAAAGTCCTTGACAACTACTGCAACAGCTGTGAGTGGTTAATTCTTTGTTGTGCACATGTATTAGTTATTAGTTGGTAGTAAAGTTCACTATTTTTTAATGTGTTAATTTTGTATAAATGTGATTCATCAAGAATTTATTTATTTAACTTTTGTTCATATTGTTCATAAAAAATTCACGTGCCATTCAACACTTACTTCAGAAAGAGGGTTATAATTGTGCATTTTTGTCTTTCAGGATGGAATTGAAGAATGTAGAAAACTATGTGGTGGTCATGGCTACCTTGTTAGTAGTGGGCTTCCCGAACTATTTGCGGTTTACATTCCTGCTTGTACGTATGAAGGGGACAATGTTGTTCTACTGCTGCAGGTATGTGATGCAAAATTGTTTCGTGATATCAATCTTATGCAATTAGTAATTAGTATACAAAATAATATTTTAACGATATGCTAATACGAAAGGCTTTATAAGATGCATCACTGTAGAAGGATTCACACCATAAGTTATTCAAATTGAATGCAATAAACAAAAGGAACAATATAATAATATCTTTATGTTTTAATAAATCGTTTGAAACTGGTTGGATAGGTTAAAATTGATGACACCATAATCAGTTTAAGTATTATAAAAAATTGTTTAAAAAAGTCATAAAATAAACTGTGGTAAATACAAAAAAACTTGTAAAATTTTGGGAGTTAGAATCATGAAATTAACATCATCAAATATACTAGATTAACAAATAACAATTGAACATCATCTTCTTCATTGATAGAGATCTGAATCTACATCCAGCACAAGCACATCATTATTTACTTCATTGCTTTCATTTCTGACATTAACAATAATAATGTTCACAAAACATGTAGGATACTGAATTATAAACATATTAGCGGTCTGGTATGGTTTTTGAAACCTTGGTTTAGGTGAACCTATTGACTTTTTGATGTGTTGCTTGCTGATTGAAAACTTTACAGGTTGCGAGGTTTCTTGTGAAAACAGTCTCAGAGCTTGGTTACAAAAAACCAGTTGGGACTACAGCTTATATGGGGAGAGTAGCATCTCTGATGCAGAATAATTGTGCTGTTCAAACTGGTAGATTATCTTCTTTAACATCCTCTGAAACTTGCTTTTGACATGGATATAAAACATATATGTACGCCTGTGTGTATTGGGGATAAAATGAGAATTCTAAATATTGCGAGAACTCAAGAGAACCAATCAAAATCATTATCTATTATGAAAATTGTATAGACTTAAAATATTAAATGATTTATCTCTCTAGATAAGTAGTTTCTCTCCCCTCTATCCTCTCTAAATTACTCTTAGCAAGTTTTGTACACTTGTAAATTGTAAAAATTAACGCATGTGTAAATGTTTACATACACGAGTACATGTAAATTTACACATCAATTCATATTACAATATTGTATTTTAACAGTAACATTAGTATTCTAGATAAATGAATGATTTTGATTGTTTCTCGCAAGTTCTTGCAATATTTAGGAGTTATCATTTGACCCCTCCCCTATATATATATTTAGAATTGTTGGATATATACTTAACGAATCACAACCAAAATTAAGTTCAGATGTTTAATGATTTCATTAACCACAAATACAATGGGTTGCAGCTGAGGGATGGCTAAACCCTGGTGCAATAATGGAAGCATTTGAGTCAAGGGCTGCTAGAATGGCTGTTCGATGTGGTCGACAATTAGCCAAGTTTGAAAATCCAGAAGAAGGTACTTTTATTATTAGTGATTAATGTTCTCCTCAACTCTTATTATATCAATCATTTATGACGAAGATCAAATGGAATTTGTGTGACCTAAACAATAAAATTTCTCGAAAGAATGCTAACCATGCATGATGTAATTTTTTTTGAATGTCCTACAGGTTTTGCAGAACTATCAGCTGATTTGGTTGAGGCATCAGTTGCTCATTGCCAATTGATCATTGTGTCCAAGTAAGCTCTACAAGTTGTATTGATAATCGATTAATACCACGGAAAATTAGAGGCTGTTTGATGTGCGTTTTGAAACCGATCATTTGATAATAATTTGTGTTCAAGAGGGGAGAGTATCTGAATTTGCTTGTGCTCCTTGAATTGTATTAATCCATTGTTTGAGTGTTTGACAAATTCGATACGTTTCACTAAACTCAAGGGGGTGGGGTAATACGTGAAACTACAAGGGCCTAAATGATATTAATTAGTTGCCATTTAGTTAGTCTCCTTATATTGTAATGGCTTGCTAATCAAGATTACATGTTGGCTAAGCTAAGGGGCTTATGATCAATCTAAGAAGTTTATCAATAAAAAAAGGGTATTACGGTTGATTATGAGAGTTTTGAGTTTACAGACATAGGGAGACATCTACTTCTTGAATTGTAGGCACTATCTTGTTCTTTTTGTTCTTGAGTTACTTTGATTATCAATCGAGTTTGATTTGATTCGTATCAGAACTCTAATTCTTTAAGGAATTAATATATATGATGACCAAAACCAATGTTGTGACGTATTGTTGAAACAATATTTATATTTAAGAACATGAAAGTTTATTTTCTATCAACTATAGAAGTATCAATTAATAAATCATTTTAATAATATGTTTACATTTACGTATTGCAGATTTATTGAGAAATTGCAACAAGACATCCCCGGAAAGGGAGTGAAGCAAACATTAGAGGTGTTGTGTTACGTCTATGCATTGTTTCTTCTCCACAAGCATCAAGGTGATTTCTTGGCCACCGGGTATCTTACACCCAAACAGGCCTCACTTGCTAATGATCAACTCAGAACATTGTATTCTAAGGTTAGTCTATTCTTTCTCACTCTATTTCATCATGTTTTTATATTTTTCTGATGAAATTTGGAGCATATTTTTTCTTGGGGAAGTTTGAAACAATTTATTTACCCTTTGTTATTTTATTCTTGTTAAATAGTTTTATCTTAGGTGAAACTAAACTTGTGTACTTAGTTGAGGTTTGCGATTTCTGACAGGTCCGCCCAAACGCAATAGCACTTGTTGATTCATTCAACTACACTGATCACTACCTTGGTTCAATTCTTGGGCGTTATGATGGAAATGTGTATCCAAAACTCTATGAGGCTGCTTGGAAAGATCCTCTTAATGACTCAGATGTAGTCGATGGCTTCCATGAATACGTCCAACCAATTCTCAAGCAGAAGCTACGCACGTCTAAGCTATAGAACGCCCATGGCTGCACTAAGTGACATATTGCTTGGGCACATCTCCTTTGTTTCAGTAAGTGTTCAACTATGGTTTTAGTTGTTGTTTTAACACTGGATATTAAGTTGAAGGAGCACTATAGAGCTTTTACGTCTTATATTTATGCTGGTCTGTGACGTTACATAGCATGCAACATGCACGACAATCGTCGTGCTTTAGTTGTTGATTATGTGTCGAAAGTGTGCATTAGAACATTACTATTCTCGAGTGAAAAAAACAGTTAAATAAATTGTCTGTACTAAGTACAGTTGAACGGTATTGAGTTTTCTTAAGGTAAGATTTTAGTTTGGATTACTGTTTTCTTCGTCATTTGTTGGCAATTTGTTGATGCGGCCATGTTGGTGTCGATGCCTTTCTTTTTTAATTATTTCTGTATGGTAAAGCACACATGCGATTGTTCTGATAGCTAAAATCAACATATATGGCTAGTAGCTTTAATGGCATAGCTTTACTTATAGTAAAATATACAAGGATATCATGTTCATGTTGAGGATGATAAGCAAGGTTCATGTTGCTTAGCAATGGTAGGTTTAAAACCATATAATACGTACCTTAGGTTTTTGTTTTCATGATGGTCATTATCTGTTTAAGATGGTGGAAGTCTTGTCCTAATATGCTTCTTGATGTGTTTGTTTGGTTTGTAAATGGGTTTGCAAATTTATTTAAAACCAGCTGAAACAAATAGCTACAATGATTTTAAAAGCTAACAAAAGTCAACATCTTCTAAAAGCAATTTAGAGAACACATGCTTTCCTCTGAACATTCATACATCTGTAGCCGTATAATGTTCTATAAGACAACAATTATGTTTTATAGCTATGTGATACATAGATCCATAGTCGCGTGTTAACTTCCCCGTGTGCATCCATTTTTATTCCAAATAGTCATGACTAAAAATCGTGTGTGAGTCACCGCTACCATGACAACTTTTTGGCTGGTATATTATCAACAAATGCGTAGTCAGCTGATGAAATTGAGTACATGTACAACATTGACTCGTATAGTATCCTTTTGTTTGGGTAACTGAGGCGGAGTTGAACATTACTTGAGTTTTGTTCTTAGGTCACAAACTTTAGAAACATTGTGGCACCGATTTATAACTCGTTTAAACACATAAAGAGAGATTGTTATGCATTAGTGATATTTTTACATAACGGTGAACTGAACATATTAAGGATGCATAGAATCACAAGGTTAATCATTGCTCGTGCTTGGTTCATAAGGTCAATTATGCGAATTGTGTTATGCAAACGGTGGATTTTGAAGATGATTGTATCTTTATATCGTGTAACTTGATGTGCATGTTAAGACTTGATTGTAATAAGTATTTTGCTTTAACGTTTTTAACATTGTTCTTGACCTCACAATTATGAAGGTCATGTTGGGCATAGTGTACATTATAGTGAGTAGATTCATTATGTTATCTGTTGAGTTAAACCGATAAAAATGCATCGGTATACCCTGACAGTGTCGAACCTTGATCAACTAATGCAATGGTTGAATGTTTAGTATAGTAATGATAATAGATAATTTACCATTCTTCTTTACTTTGATGGCTTGACGTGTTTACATCGGGTGGTAGTTGTAGATGATATCTCTTCCGATGTTATTGGGAGTAGTGAAAATGCAGGGTTATCATCGTCTATTTTAATATACGTATGATCTTATGTAAGTGAAAGATTGTTAGATTTTATAACATCCCTAGCGACATGTCATCATATACCGATACATTGAGCAAAGTCATTACATTGAGCAAAATATTATTTAAATGTTTAACTGTCCAGGCAACGTTATAGGTATTACTACCTTTAGTAGTCTGTATATTACATAGGTTGAATGAATAATATATTAAATGGAATGGAATGTATTAATTATACAATGATATTATAATATAAAATGTCAACTTTTTAAACTTTTTTAAAACTTTTTTTTTTAATTTAATAATTTTGTTTCAAAACAAATCATTTAAAAAAAAATTATTTATAAAAGTTCTCTTATTATAACTCCTAGTTTAATTATTTTGGGTTTAAATTATTTCGTATTTTTACAAAAGTTTAATGTATTTGAAAATTTTCTTATTTTATAAAAAATTATTTCTTTAGAAATAAAATTAATAAACAAATCATTTTCTTAATTTATTTATAAAACTATGTTAGATCTAAAAAGTTTAAATAATATTATTAGTAATTAATTTAAATATTTTTTAGGAGAGAGAAGCGAACATTTTTTGGAGATGAAGAGTGTGTTATTATCACATGTCTCTCATAGTTACCCTTTTATTAGAGTAAACACATTAGTTAAAATAATTGTATTTGATTTGATGTATACCAAATGTAAACAAAATATTATTTACGTTGAATAATGTCTTTAAATATACATATAAAAGATGTCAACATATAATGTAGATTTATATAAATGATTTAATGCAACTAAAACTAAGCAACCATTCATTATATCATTTGTATGTGCATCTTTAGGTAACGAACTTGATTATTAATATTGGTTTTTGTTAGATTAATGATCACTTTAGTATGGTAATGGTCCATTGCTAAATAGTTACCTATCTTCCTACTCTAATAAAAAGGTATTTTGGGATGACACGTGTCAACACCACAATCATTCTCACCAAAATTTTTCCGTCTCTCTCCAATTAAATAACTACCTTAACTACTAATAATATTATTTAATATTTTTTAAATTTAATAAATTAAGAAAAAGATCTATTTATTTATGTTATTTTTAATTGAGAAAAAAATTTAAAAAGAATTTTTTAAAAAGTTGATATAACTGTTTTATTAGTTATAGTTATTTCTCATATATAATTTCAGTCATATCATATCTTAGAATATCATTTTATAATTAATAAGTTTTACTATAATAATATTTTATTTATTCAACTTGTATAACACACGGGTTTATTATAGCTAATATGATATATATACTAATAGGTTTTTCCTTTTCTATTTTTGCCCTGACCATATCATTGTCTTGAGTCGAAATATCACAACAAAACGTGATTTTCAATTAAGGGGACAAAAAAGGGAACACTCTACACTTGGTCCTTTACTCATTGTTATTCAAAAAGTGAGGTACATGGCATGTGCATATATTTATTAAAAGTGTTCAAGAGAGGAGTCTTCGGTAGCTTATCTTGACATGTTCTAATAGAAAAGTTAAAACAAAATTGTGGGTCTTTGAGAGACAAATAGCATAAAAATGTCTAGGGGAATAATGTGCCAAAGGTTGGTGTTGTGTTCTTTCTTTTGTTTTTGTTACCTGCAATTCCGTTTGGAGGGAAGTTTACTTGCAAACCAAAAGAAATAATAAGAAAGGATTTAGAAAGTCTCCCATCGTCGTGTTGGTTTATATTTTCTCTTGACATCTCGGGTTGTATGCCTAGCATCGTTTAAATCGATACTTTGCGTGGGTCCCTATAGAAGAGGTTACTTTTGTTGACTACTACAATTCGTCCAATGCATGCTTCAAAGGTTGTGGCTTTATACACATCCTATGGTTGTTTTAGGTTCTTAAGTTCTTGCAAATTGGTTCTTGATCGGAGTTTTTAAATTTGCTTAACATCGTTGTATATTTTATCAATTTTGTTTTCAAAGAGTTCAAATTTTGTATACAAAGTCTCAACCAAGAGTTTTGTGGCTATCGATTGCATATAAATCACTTCCATCATGTATCTTCTATGATGGCGGTACGTGGTTCATAGAAGCAGACTGTTTAAAGAACTTGCAGTTCATGACTTGCTCGAAATCAGTTCGTTTATAAATGAGTCGAGCTAAGCCGGCTTGGTTTGTAAACGAGCGAAGCCCGAGCCCGGGACAACTCGGCTTGCGGCTCGATCATTTGAAATATAGCGTAATTAGTATGTATGTAAATCAAAAACCAAAAAGTTATTTGTTATTTAAATATACTTTAGACATGTGCATATTTTTACATTTTCTAATAAAAAATGTAGTAAAAAATATATAATATAATCATAGATCATGAAATACCAGTCTCGTATTATTATTAAAACAAATTAAGATAAATAAACATAGAAGACATTACTTTTTGCTTATATATGAATAACCGTTATAAAAAATTTGAACTTTTTAAAAATATAAACAAGTTGGCTCGCAAGCCGGTTATGCTCGGCTCGTTAGTATACGAGCCAAGTCCGAGTCAACAATTTGAGCACGTTAACACAAATGAGCTGAGCTCGAGCCCATTTTAACTCCACTTGACTCGTTTACAACCCTACATAGAAGTCCTTTTTAACTCTTTTGGGGGATTTTAGAAAGAGTAGATAAAAAAATGACATCATTAATCTTGTGAGTGTATGTTGTTTGGCTTGTTTGTACTTCCCTTGGTGATCATATGAATATTAAGGTGTTGTTTGTTTTTTTTGCAGGAAAACGTCTGTAGTCTGCGGACCACATCTGCAGACATCTGTAGCAGAAGAGGTGGACCAAACGTGTGCAGTCTGCAAGAAAAATACTGTTTGTTTTTTTAACATCTGCAGAACCCTAACCTAAATCACAAATCATATCATCTAACATTACAAATCAAACAAAATCCTAAACCAAATAATAAATCATACTAACCAAATCACAAATCATCCTACATAAACAACAAATCAACTAAAAACTTAAACCAAATCACAAAAATACTTCATAAACCACAAATCAAACAAAACTTAAAAAGAAACTAACCTTGAAGTGTATGTTGAAGTGGCGGCGGAGGGAGGGGAGGCGGAGAGGGGAGGGCGACACAGGGAGGGGCCGGCGGAGGAGAGGGCGGCGCAGGGAGGGGCCGCGGAGGGGAGGGCGGCGCAGGGAGGGGCCGCGGAGGGGAGGGCGGCGCAGGGAGGGGCCGCGCAGGGAGCAAGAGGTGGTGGCGGAGCAAGAGGCTGCAACGATGCCAGAGGGAGGGAAGGCGGCGGTGGGGGAGCAAGAGGCTACAACGGCGGTGGTGGGGGGAGGTGGGGCGGTGGTAGAGGTGTTAAAAAAACCAGTTTGGCAACCAGTTCGGAAAAAAAACCGAAACCGGTTTGAGGCCCAAACCGGTTTGGCCCAAACCGGTTTCAAACCGGCCCAACTCGACGGTTTAGGTTCGGTTTGTAGGTTTCTCTTTCAAACCGGTTTCTAACCCGGTTCGGTTTCAAACCGGTTTATTGTATATTTCACATTGATTTTAAATTGTGTACTTAATTTGAAATTGTGTATTTTGTTTTTAAAAACAATTATGTAATGTTTCTAATTTTATATGTTTTAAGTTTTACAAATAAAAATATGTAAATGCATCTTATAGGTTTATTTTATTTATACAATTAATATGTAACATTCATCTTATAAGTTTATTTAATTTTTATAATTAATTATATATTTAATTTATTTAAAAAAAGAAAAAAAAAAAAAAAGAAAACCCAAGCGGTTTGGGCCCAAACCAGTTTTCATACCGACCCAAACCAGTTTTATAGGTTTGGGTTTTTTTTAAGTCCACACTGGTTTAGAACCCGAACCGGTTTGAGCCCAAACCGGTTTTGACCACGGTTGACCAAACCAGTTCCGGTTTGGAACCCAAACCGGTTTTAGAAAAAAACCCGGTTTGTACACCACTAGGCGGTGGTGAGAGGGAAGATAGGAAGGAGTTCAAGTTGAGAAGTGGAGATGAGATAGTTCCAGGTAAAGAGGAAAAGGGGAAAAGAAGTGAGAAGAGGTTAGAAGTGATAGTTCCATGTTTTCTCCACGCAGACGCCAGGAAGATGTTTTTAATGAAACGTCTTCCGGAAACAAACAATCTGCAGAGCCCAACGTCTGCGCGTGATCTGCGCGGCGCAGACAAAAGAGGTCAAGAAATACTTCTGAGAAAAAACAAACACCCCTTAAGTATTATAGAGAGGGTGTAGAGATTCTCATATGTAAGAGAGGTTGTTTAGCAACAAGGGGTTGAGACTAGGGTGGTGTTTGTTTTTTTTCCAAAACCTCTTCCCCACCTCTTCATTTGCGCGCACGCAGGCGCGGGAAGAGGTTTTGAGTGCGCAGAGTGTTTGTTTTTTGGAAGACGTTTCATTAAAAAACGTCTTCCTGACGTCTGCGTGGAGAAGATGTTGTCTTACCACTTCTCAACTCTTCTCAGCCTCTTCTCCTTTACCCCATTCATCATCATCATCGATCTTCATCTTCTTCAGCTCATCTGATTTGCATCTTCACCACCAATGTCCTCTCTCGGCGGCCAATCGCGCTGCAGATGGCTGTTAGGGCCATCGCTCGAAACCCTCTCCGACGACCCTCCTCCTCTGCCACCTCCTCTACGGCGTCTACTCCGCCTCCGACGTCCATTCCCTCCTCATCCCCCTCATCCTCGCCCTCGATTCCTCCTCCCCCAAAGTCGTCGAACCCGCACTCGATTGCTGCTACCACCTCTTCGTTCCATCTCAAGTTCGACTGAAACCCTAGAACTTGTACGTCACTTAAACGCAGGTTCGATCAGCTTACTTCCATTCACTCAAATTCAATCCAAGTTCTGATCTTGGGTTATTTGACATTTGGATCGTGAAGTCTTGATAATCCGATTTTTGGTTAATTAGAGCATTTAGTTCTCACTAGATCCTCAAATTCTGTCTATTTAATATTCTTGCATATAGCTTAACGTGGTTTTTGAATCATTTTGCATATGACAGTAGTTAGCGATTGTAATTGATGTTATAAAAATTACCATGTGACCTACTGACCTTCAAAACTCAAACATGGATTGCATTCGTTTACTTGATTATATGCAAATATCACATTCTCATGCTTACCATACTTGAACATATTGTAGTAAACAAACGGTATATTTCTTTGTTATGTTTATGTAATATATTTGGTTATCTTATTATACACCAGAGTTAAATATGTGATATTAAGAGGCTCTTCTGGAGTTCTGGTTTGGTATAAATGCATTGCAGAGATTGTAAATTAATCTGATCTTTTTGCTAAAACGGCCCGTTTCAACTGGTAAGAACCCATTTTGACCTGAATCAGACTTCCAAATCTTGTTCGTTACTTGTTGCCCACTCAAAATTTCATACTCTGCCTGTTTGCATCTGCAAAGCCCCCTATTTTCATTATTTCAGCATTCTGCAGATGTTAGAAAAACAAACAGTCTTTTTCTTGCAGACTGTAGACGTTTGATCCACCTCTTCTGCTGCAGATGTCTGTAGATGTGGTCCGCAGACTGCAGACGTTTTCCTGCAGAAAAAACAAACAACACCCTAGGTAATAACCGATGTTAGTGATGCCAGGATGTTGTCTGGTGCTTGGGTTGTGATGTGTTTTTTGGTGTTATATATTTTAATAATTTCTCAAACATAATTATCTAGTATTATTAAAAGCTTTGGTTGGTGGTGTTTTTTTTGGTTGTATTGTAGTGGTTTTTTTGTTTTATTTTGTTTTGTTTTGTGTGTATGTTTTTATAGAGTTTGTTTTGGGTGTGGGTTCGAGGTTTGGGGGTGGGGTTTTTCTTGTGAGTTTTTGGTGTTTGGACACGTCTCTTTGATGTGTGTTTCGATTATGTTCGTTTATAGGGTTCGTTGGCGTTGTTTTTCTCCGGGTTCCTACTTTCTTTCTTTCATTATCAATACCCTGACGATCCTCGCTATTAAGGTTTGGGTTTTCCTTTTGTTTGCTTTTTTTGGGGCTTTGATTTTCGTCGGTTTTTCTATTTTGGACTGTGTCGCCTTCTTGCGGCTTTGATTTTCGTCTGTTTTGTGTATGGTGTTGGGCTTTGATTTAGTTTTGGGTTCTGAATGTTCTTGTGTGTTATGGATTTAGGGTTTTGATGTGTTTTACTTTGTGTATTTTGCTGATTTTATGGTTTCGAACATTCATTTTGATTTTGATTTTGTATCACTAGGGTGTGGCTCCCCTTGATGTTACATTCGACTTAATATATGAATTTTCAAAAGATCACTAAAATCTGATATAGAATTGGCTCCTGCTAATGTCACCAATTAATATGATTCTTCAAAAAGCTAAACAAAAAGACACTTAAACAACCTAAAATCATATAATGAAAAACAAATGATTATGTTTGCTAATGCAATAAAGTGGAATGAATTTCGCTAAGGCTATTAATTCCCTCAACAATATTGAAATGTTGGCATCGTATTAATATCACAACCACCGTAATATCAAAATGTAGGATCAAACCAAAAACTTCAAATCAAGAGAACATTTCACAATCAAATGCTCCAAGGCTCAAGTTATCAATATCTTGATTTATCAGATGAAGAAGTTTTAAGTCTTGACAACATGATTACATTACATCTATACTAAAAAAAGAAAAAAAACCCTCAAACCAATGTATAAAAGTTAGAACTTTAAATCATCATTTCTATTGTGAAAACATGTTTCTATTACATAGTCATAATTATGTTTGGTTAGTAAATGTTTTTCTAACATGAATACTAGGATGAAACATCAAGTTAGTGACTTTGATACAAGAGGTCCAAAAATAAACTTTCAATATCTAAAGTTCATAGCTTGAAATCACCAACACAAATCAAAATCAAATCCATATATTAAAGTCTCAGCCTTATGACCTTATCTCATCCAAGTTTATCAAGAAGCTAGTTGCAGTAACATCATTAAACATCACTACAAACTATATACCAGAGAACGAACTAACAAGAGGTGTCAATAATGTCAGGATGGTGTGTTGACAAGTTAACGGATTTGAGGGTTTGATCCTTTAAACCAAACACGACCCATATTAAAAATAAATAAAAAAATCAAAGGTTTATCAGTTACGAAAAGCGTTAAAAACATGAATATAAAGTGGGACCAAATGTCATGAAACTCACAAGATCCACCCTTTTAACACCACGTCCTCTAACTCAACCCCCGCCATTAAATCTTCAAAATTCCCCCATTTCTTCTTTCTTTCTTTCTTTGCCCTAATTCCATACTTCTACCACCTTCAACAATCACCATCACCAATTCATCATCATCATCATCATCATCACTATCAATCATCTTCTACAATGATCTCCCACTCATACGCCACCGATGCTCAGACCAAATCCGCCGAACTCGCATCCACCATCGCCGCCGCCTCCTCGCCGGAGCAAATCGCCACCGCCTGCGCCGCCGTCGACTCCTTCCTCCACAAACACTCCCCCGACCAGTCGCGCTGGTTCTTCTCCCTCACCTTCCCAACCCTAATCTGTAAATTCTTCGGTTTCGACGAACACAGGCCCCAAAACCCTACCTCCAACGGCTGGATCCACCTTCTATCCTCCGTTGCTGACGCCGAGGTCAATCATAAGGTTTTTAATCTTTTCTCTCCCACTGGTGTCTTAATCAGTTCTCTAACGGCTGTTGATCGTTTGTCTCTTGTCAAATATGTTTTTCCCATGGAACGCTTGCCTGAATGGGTTAGATTGACGCTGCAAAACGGTAGGGACTGTGCTCTGTTGGCTGACTTGTGCCCTTTGTTCAAAGGGAGGCTCAAAGATGGAGCTACGGTTCAGCTTCAGTTGAATATTTTGGAGTATTACTTGTTTTGGTTTGTTTATTACCCTGTTTGCAAAGGAAGTTGTGATAGTCATACCGCGGTTAGCTCTAGGGTGAGTAGGAGGTTTAGGTTGGAGAATTGGGCTTATAAATCGATTCCGGTGTTTGGTAATGCTGGTAAAACTCGTGGGAATGAGACGAAGAATAGGGATGGTGGTGGTAGTTTGTATGTTCGGCTTTTGCATGCTTATCTTCGTTTCTTTGTGCCTTTGAGTGATTTGAATGCTCAGTCGCCTTACCGGAGTTCGTTGTTGCATTACTCGTCAAGCTATAATAGTTCGGTTCTTGAGAATGCGGAGTTTTTTGTTCACACGCTTATACATTTCTGGTTGGTGGATAATGATTTCTCGCCATTGTCGGTTAAGCAGTGCAAGTCGTTTGGTGTTGTACTTCCTCTTCGGTCGGTTTTAGCTGAACTGCCTCCCACAGCTGGTTTGGGTGAGGTTGTTAATGTGTTTGTGAAGTATTTGAATTCAAGCTTACTTCCAAATAGTGTTGAGGGGTGTGATCAGGTGGAACTTAGTAAAGCCGCTAGTTGGAGAGGGTCTGGTTCTGTTGATGTGAAGTATAGGGATTTGGTTTCTGGTATTGGATCTATCGGTTATTGGAACTCTTGTATCCAGAGGCCGCTGTACAGATACATTTTGAGAAACTTCTTGTTTTGTCCAGTTGAAAGTTCAGTGAAGAATGTCTCTCAGGTGTTTTCTCTTTGGGTAAGCTATATGGAACCGTGGGCACTTAGCTCGGATGAATTTTCAGAGACCTCTGAAAATGATGATAGTTTGAAGAGAGATTCTAAGAAGGAAGTTAATAAATCTCATCCGTGTGAATATACACCAGCATGGCAAGGCTTTGTGTTATCAAACTACCTTTTCTACAGTTCATTGGTTATGCACTTCATTGGGTTCGCTCATAAGTTCATTCACACAGATCCAGAACTTATAGTGCAGATGGTATCCAAGGTTTGTTTGACTCCTATAATCTTGTCATACTAACTATTTGTTGGTGTTTTTATGCAATTTCTGAATTCTTGAGAATGTTTTGTTTGATGAAGTAAGTTTAGCTGTTTGGTATCTCTTTTGAACTGTGTTATTTTTTTTTGGAATGAGATATATATGTGATTCATGATTGTTTTTGAATGGCAAACTCACACTGTCACAAACACACCCTTGTTCTAGTTGAGCACATGACCTTGTACCCCAACTACTTGATTGATAGACACCTTAATACGCCTGGATATCACTAGGCCAAAATGCCAATTGCCTGTTGTGATTCTTGATACTTCATAATCTATTGTTGAATACTTAGAGATTTTTTTCTGATAAAATAATTGCTTTTGATCTGCAAAGTATGACTTTTTTAAGGCAACTGTTGAAACAAAATAACTACAAATATATGTATTTTCATTTGACAAAGTTTTGTGTTGGCTTTCTTTTGCAGGTTCTAAACATATTAACATCGTCTAAGGAACTCATGGACCTCATAAAAAATGTGGACATTGTTTTTCATTCCAATCCAGCAGGATTATCCAAATCAATGCTTAACTCATTATATAGATTCGTTCCTTCAATTCGGGAACAGTTGCAGGTAAATTTGTATTGCAAGTCAACTCGATTGTTCAGTAATCAGTAGACATATTGAATGAAAACAAACTTAATGTAACTCTTGTGCATGTCCTAGTGATTCATTTGGCAACTATCTGGATATCTTATGCTCTTATTACTTGATTTAGTTTAATTTATATACATTTGAATGTTGATGTACTAGGATTGGGAGGATGGCCTATCTGAAACTGATGCTGATGGATCGTTCTTGCATGAAAACTGGAATAAAGATCTGAAACTATTTAGCACAAGTGAAGATGGCGGTCAGCAACTTTTTCAGGTCTTGTATTTGTACCTGCTCTGTTTGTTTTTGTTTTTTTTGGTTATCCTTTTTTTTTCTAAAATAATAATTGAAGCAGAAAAACAATTTTTAATTTTGTTTTTATGGTCTTGTATATTTATTTTTAGTCATAATAGTTACTACTGTGTGTATATTACTGACAAGTGACAACGGTAGGATTCTGATTTTGAAATCTTTTTTCATGTATGGGTCAAACAGGTAAATAAAATAAATAGCTTAAAAGGAAACAGGTTGGAAAAGTTGAAAGACACCCGAATTGTTTTTTTAATGATGGATAAACCCTATGAAAGCATTTTATAACATGGAATAAATTTTTTTTATTGAAATGATGTAATCATCTTTTTCATCCCCTAACTGCCAAGTGTCTAGAAAAGATTTATTGTAGGAATTACAAGTGCTATAGGATCAAACCAACCCACTTTTGTTCATAACAATGGTTACCTGCTTTAACTCGTTTACATTTCCCGCCCATTTTGTCACTCATATGTAACAATTATTCTAACGATTATTAAAAAAAACATGTGCCCTTTTTGCAGCTCCTTGCTCTCCGTGCCGAGTCTGAGCTTCAAGTTATTTCAAATGAAAACCTTGCTAGCAACCTACAGCTTCTAAGTTCCTTGAAGGCTCGAATGGGTTGCTTATTTGGCGGCAATATCATTACATCTTCTGTCACACCAGAAAGCAGCAAACAATTTGAAAAATCACATCATGAAATGTTCCGCCCTAGAACTGCTGGAAACCGCCCGACAACAGACATAAGGTACAAGGGTGACTGGATGAAGAGACCAATCTCTAAAGATGAGGTGGCATGGTTGGCCAATCTACTCGTGAAATTGTCTTGGTGGCTAAACGATATTCTGGGACTTAACCCTCAGGGAAACAATCATGTGGGTCCCTCCAGATGGTCGTACGTAGAAGTTTCGGGTGCCAATGTTTATGGACTTAAGGATGCATTGAGATTGCTTTGTTGTTGGGTGGTGATGTTATGTAGGGAGGCTGTGAAGTTGATGAGAGAACATGGTGTGAGGGTGAATTTGAGAATTTTGGCTTCAAAGAAGATAGTGACAGTGGTGGTTATTGCTGTTGCATTTAGTGCAGTCAAGAGAATGTTTTCCAAGTTTCATGTGGAGTGAGTTAGTTAGTTTGCTTACGTCAGCAGTGGTTCTAAAATCACCTTGAGTTTGTAAAGTGAGGAGAAAGATGCACTAAAAAAACCCTATACATTTGATGTAGTATGAAAGTAGGTGACAATTTTGATGTAAACACATGGCTGTTCTACGGTTACTATAAAACTAAACTCTTTTGATATTATTTTTTTTTGATATTTTTAAACGAAGATTCCAACGTCTAAATGTTTGCTTAAACTCATATATAGCTTTCTAGGTTTGCATATTTTATTTTATCGAGATCTTTAGGATCTTCAAAGCTTTAGTCTCTTATGTCAAATATCATTTGTACAGATTGGTGGGTTCTAATGTGTATTAATATGATCCCTGTATTAATTTACAGTAAATATTAATAATATTTGTTTATTAAATTATATTTGTTTTATAAACTATATTTGTTTATTCAATTCAAATATACTTGGTCAACTATGACATGTCACTTTAAATAAAGTTTTGAGTATATCTTAGTACAATTTTAATTTTAAAAAATATCAATTTTTTAGGTTTGTATTTTTACGTATAAAATGTTTTTATCCATAATTTTGTTTTGAAAAAAGCAGGTGAAATATAATATGTTTTCATTCAACAATATAAATTCGAGTTATTTTATGGGTCGACGTGAATTTAATCCGGAGACAAGTTAGGTCGAATGTTAGCGTATATTATTTATTACGTCACGTACGATGCCGCCACAACACGCGGCTGATAAAAAACTAGTTAAATGAAGTTGTGTAATTGATCATCAAAACCCATATAATGTTAAAATTCGTTAATAATTGTGACTCTTTACTATACATGTAATAGTATATTGTCTGCTTATCTATTCCCAATAATCCTCACCTCAAATGGTTGAGGTGAGGTACTCAAGAAAAGAGTTCAAGTCTTACCTATTATAAAAAAAGTCAGGTTCAACTACAGGTTTTTCACTTAATATGAGTCTCTATTGATGGTGGTTTTATGTTCGAGACTGATATAAACAGACTGATTTTTGAGTTTTCAATACTTTTCATCCAAAGATGTGGTTGCCTAGAGTCCTATGGTTTCGTAGTTAAATAATAAAGATGATCAGATGGGGCAATAGTACGTTAGTGATCCAATAAACTGTTTAAAAAACTCTTTATCTTATTACATTATCATTAACGTATGAGCCTACACATAAAGATATTTGTAATGCATATTCATCTCAATAAAAAAACATTCTCCTTTTCTTTCATTCTTTCATTTTGGTTTAAACCTTAACTTTACGCACCGTATCCCATTCACCCAACCACCATTCCTTTGTTTTATCATTGTCTCCCTCCATACTTAGGTGTATCGATTATTAGATGTAATAAAAATTAATATAATATTTTATTATAAAGGAAACCTATAACTAAATACCCTACACATACTCGTTGCATGTCACAGTTCACCCCCACCACCGCCACAACCTATTTGCACCACCCAACCCATCTCCGCCACCACCTATTTCTTTTACCAAACTGAAAAACTTAACTCTCACTCATATCAAGGACTACCAGTGTTACGATTTCACAAATAGTTAGGACCATGTCTATATGTATTAAAGTTTTGGGTCGGACTTTCAATATGAACAAACCATAAGGGTCATTTGTGTTATTAACTCTATAGTAAAATGATAAATCTCCAATATATAGGGCCTTAGAACATTCACACAAACTCCCCCTTCTTTGCCCTTATATCTATATTACTAGAGAAACTTGAAAAATCTTGTAATTTTACTCACATATTAAATGTCCAATCATCATCTTCATCATTATATATTCAGTGGCGGAGCTTGAACATTCACGTAGGGGGCTAGGGGCGGAATTAATATTTTTAAGGAGGGGGGGGGGGAGAACTCGATATTTGTATAAAAATTTACACTACTTGGCCAAAAATTTACACCATCGGACTAAAATTTAACACTACTGACAAAAAAAAGAGTAGGGGGCGCCCCCCACCACTCCCCTAGTCTCCTCCATGCTTCGCCCATGTATATATTAGGGGAAACTGTAAGGTTTCATATAAGGCTGATGCCATCTAAAACATCCAAACAGTCTGTCCTGCATGCATGCATAAAGTGCTGAACTAGAATGGTTCGGAAGTTTCACATCCTGCATTATAAAATATTCTAAGTGTGAAATCTTCCGAAGCTAAGACCAATATTTTCTGAAGCCAAGACCAATATCTTCCGAAGCCAAACATGAAGTCTTCCGAAGCTTCAGAGACAAAGTCTTCCGAAGCCAGTTTATGAAGACAGATTTCTTCCGAGGACTTTTGAGTACATGCTTTATCTGATGTACCTTTTACCATAAAGCTGGACCACCTTTCCGCTGCAACTCTGTTTGACTCACCAACTTTCACAAGTTGGTGAAAAGGTCCATGCTTTTGGTAAACTGTACATTGAGGTCTTGAGTCTGTTTCTTTCTACTTTATGTACTTTTATACTTTTTGTAATATATTAGGATGTGAGCTATGACATGTCATAGTCACTAGTCAAAAGGCAATCTGCCTTTTGACTTTACATTTGATTTTGTTGTCTAGGCTTATGTATCCAACTGGCCTTCAAAGTATGGCCGATTGTAGGATGTAGTATATGTATCTCAAGTACTTGTAACTTTCCATTATGCTTTGTAACACTTTGTAATAGAATTTGAGAAGCAATATAAAACATTCTTGAAACCCAAAATACTTGTTTTGTTTTGCTATCTTGTTCTGTCTCTTATTTACTTGTGTTCTTAGCATCTTTTATTCTAGTTAACCAGTTCCCTATTTGATCTGTTAAGTGTTTTAAGAACTCTCCTAAATTGTGTTGTTGTGTTATAAAGTGCATTATCCCTTCTAACGGTCCTGTAGAAACTTTAATAATCCTCTCATATCTAGGGTCATTATAATCCCTATAATTCATTTTTTTCTTTTTTTATAAATGGTTGTAATTAGAAGAAAAAAATAATATTATAAACATATAAAGAATTACTATTCAATTGAAATAGAAATAGATAAGAATGATATGTGGGAGGTTTTAGAAAAAAGAGATAAATTTAAAAAGTGATAACTGATTGTAGTGTGAAAGGTATATATATTGATAACGTATTTTCACACAGATTCAGTTTTAATTAGTTATTACTTATACTAACTACAAACACAAATGCAAGTGTGCATGTTGTGTAGTAATATAGTGCTGGTAAGAACCGATTATAAATTCGTGGAGCATACTCAACAACCTTTATAAATGACTACTGGAATGAGTTTTATTTTGAGAAAAATGATAAGTTACATTGATGTAACCAAATTTTTAGGGTTTTTTTTATTTTTAAAACAATAATTAAAAATGAAAGTAAAAAATTAAATTGAAACTTATGTGTTTAAAACAGGGAGATAAGACTATCATTCTAATTAGATTACGCTTATATAAATGTGATAAATGATGTGGTGTGATTAAAGATATAAGTTAAAGTACTTATGTTAATGTATTAACGTGAGCCAACACAGATTTCTCGTTTGTCAGCTCCGTAGAGACAAGGAAGTCGCACCGAATCACTTACAACGCTAACCTCCAAGCCACTAGTAATTTAGGTAATACTTGTGCACCCGTTTGCATACGATTTCTAAAAACATAACCTAATGCTAGAAAGGGAGTTGAACAAGTTCATTTTTATGATACCATTAATTTTAGAAATCCATAACATTACTGTAGATTTCTTAGACCAATAAAAGGAGACCCGCAAATAATTAGAAAGTTAAGGTGATATGATTTCTAATAACCATTTCTAGTTCATTAGCTATGAATTTTTATGAAGACCAGTTTCAAGAATAAAAGCTAGTTCATACATTTTTCAACATTATATGACATTCACAATTAGAAATCATAAGTTTATAACTTCCGTTCAAATGTAGATGCTACCCATCAAATGTTTACTCAAGATTACCATAACATTAACATAACATAAATCACACTATTAGTTCATCACAAATTATATATGTTTCATCCAATTCAGATGTTAATAAGAGTTTAGATCATAATGACCTTGAACATAACAACAAACAAAATAGAAGATAGATATGAAATCATTGATAAAATAGAACAATCAAACTGGTGATCCACAATGGATGATGTTTAGACAATCTTAAGATTCTTCTAAGTGTTGTATGCACCTCCTGAGCCTCCCAAAGGTCTTCAAGTTTTATTTTTCAAGAAAATTCAGTAGAGTAACTCTTCACCAAGAGCTCTCTCAAATGATAGAATTTAGTCTTTATTTATAGGCTTTCTGTAGTGTTTAAACATGAGCCCATGCCTAAAAGGCACGACCCCATGGTAGTACAATGTTTACGAAACTTGGTCGGTTCTTATGTTGGGGAGGTGGTCAGGTACAACCCGTGCTTGACGGGGCACGTCCTCGTGCTTGGGGTGGGGCACACCACCGTGCTTGCTTTTAGAGAACAATACTTTTTGTCATGTTAGATATCCAAACAAAGGGGTGTGCTAATTTAAGCATGGGGGTGTGTTTCAGGCTGGGTATTGGGGCATGCTTAACCCATGCTTGGACTTCGAAGCTTGGTTTTCATCAAATTCTTGTTAAGTATGCTCCTTTTGTCCATCTTGGGCCTTTGAACACCTGAAAACATAATTTAACACTTTGAAGGACATTTTCATCATTTTAAGCAAGAGATTAATGGATAATTGATGTGATTTTGATATGTTTTTTATTATAATTTAGAGCACATCAATAAATTTTTGTTTAATTATAGTAATAAGAACATTCATAGTAGGTTCTTTATATTATTGTGAGTGTGTTTTTCTATTCTAGAGAACTGTTGTGAATAGAAGAGAGAAAGAATATTACTTTTGATCTATATATTTGGTAATATATTGTTCAACACTATGAACTTTTTAATATTTTTTAAAGGTGCTTGTGAGTGGATGAGAAAGAAAAAGATAATGATAAAAGTATAAATTGTATTATTTAATTAAAAATAATAGAGAAAAAAGTGATTCTTAGGTGTTGTTTGTTTTTTCTGCAGCAAAATGTCTGCAGTCTGCGGACCACATCTGCAGACATCTGCAGGAGAAGAGGTGGACCAAACGTCTGCAGTCTGCAAGAAAAAGACTATTTGATTTTTAACATCTGCAGACTACAAAAATGGTCTTTAATTAAAAATGTGAAATTCATCCACCACCATCATCTCCCTCCTCCTCACCACCATAACCACCGCCACCACCACTGTCTCCTCCGACATCACCACCCTAAAAGCCCTCAAATCTGCCATCAACCCCAACCGACTTTTTCACCATCAACAATGGTTTCGAATGTTGAAGTCAATGGGCTTTGACTACCAATTCATCCAATTAAAGTAACCAAACATACCGCTGCTGTAAACAAATGACTAACTCAAGAACCCTAATCAAACTGCAATTGAAACCATGAATTGCAGAGGTAGGAGGTTGGGCGGCCGGCGAAGGGCGCCATTGTCGCCGATCTGGAGGGTCGCCGTCTGGAGGTGGCCGACCGGGGGGCACCGGTCGGATTGAGAGCGTCGGATGGCGGGAGAGCGCTGGCTAAAGAAGAGGGGACCGACTGGAGGAAGAGCGTCGGCCGGAGGGAGAGTGCCGGCTAGAGAGAGAGCCGCTGGAAGGAGGGTGAGTCGCCGACAGGAGGCTCGCCGGCCGGAGTTGAGGATGGTGGCTGGTGATGAACGGGAGTTATTGATGAAGGTTGTGTTTTCTGATTTTAGGGCTCAAGTGTTTTTCTTGTGAAGGTGGAGTATGAGAAGAGGTTTGAAGACCTCTAAAGACAATGGTCCATGTCTACCTCATGCAGACCTCAGGAAGACATTTTTAATTGAAAAGTCTTCCGGAAATCAAACAGTCTGCGCTCTCCAACCTCTTTCCGCGTTTGCGTGCGCGCAGATGAAGATGTGGGAAAGAGGCTTTTGAAAAAAAACAAACACTACCTTAATGGTTTATAATATAATGATGAAAAACTTGATGTGAATGCTCTAATGAATAAGTAACCGGTAACCTAGTGTGAATGCTCTTAGACCCAAGTATAAGTCAAGTCAACTTACATATGGGTCGTTACTATTTAATATTATATTATTTTCCACTATTAGGTTTAAACCCTCAATAAAGAGAAATACTATTTTACCCACCTACATATTGTTATATGATAGACTGGGCCAAAACAAACACTGTTATGGTTCGATTTGTATGAATTAAAGAAATAGATAATATAATGGAATGAATAATAAAATAAAATGATTAAAATAATAAAATAAACCATTCCTATTCTATTTTGCCTTATGTTACCTAGTGAGAATTAAATGAATCATTACTTTATATTATTTGTTATGTAAGAAAAGACAAAGAAATGGAACGGGCGGATGATGGGTCGGGACATGGTCTGAGTCGTTGTTGAGGTTATAAATTAAAATATCAGCCCCCATTCCTTAAAGTAAGAAGAAGAAAACACTCGTTCTATATGAAATAATAATCCTTAGAAGAGAATGAATTTATATAATATTAATTACAAGCTTTGTTATGCTTAGTTTGTAGTATTATATGTTTAGTGGGTTGTACTAATCTTTGTCTTTTTCTTAAACTCTAAGCTTTTTTTATTTTAACCTATTATTTTTACATCTTTAACAATTTAACCCTAATATATATATTTTTTTAATTTTCCACATTTTTACCCTTATTTTTTCCATTTTAACGACCATGTCGCAACGCGTTGGTTCTAAATTTTTACCCTTACTTTTCGTTTGATTTTATTCTCTTTGTTTTTATTTGCTTTTTAATGCGAGTTTTTTCGGTGTTGGTGGTCACTTGCGGTTTTGTGCCATTGGTGACACTTAATACGGTGTTACGCCCTCTGCTGCAACGCACGGTATTAATAATAATTATGTATCTTTTATATGTAATGGTCAAATCCAATTTAACAAATATGTTTTTTTTAACAATTTAATGAAATGACTCGTTCAATTCCATCTTAAATTCATGCATATCAAATGACACGTAGTCCAAAGTATTAGTTGATGACATAAATATTATTTATTGTGGTTATCAACAATTATATAGATAGACTTTATTAGAGGGTATACTTATCATGTTATTGAAATGATTGTTGAAGTTATAAATATTATTTAAGTTATAAAAGGATTGTTATTAGGCTAGTTTTACAAGAGTAAAACTTAAAAATAAAGAATAAAAAGATGAGATAAATACGTGGATACAATAACCCTAATCCATTTAACTAAAATGGGGCCAAAAGGAAGTCTACACCATTTCCGACACCGCCAACGCTGTTGAGTCGTGTTTCAGTTTTCAGATACAATATACATACATACATACATACATCTTCACAAAGAAAGAAAGAAAGAAATGAAGTTTAGGTTTTCTCATAGGCTTCCCCCTTTCGCAAATCCAACAATCTTCAATCATCAGCGTATACGCTCACCTTCAATCTTCTTCCTCAGGACTCTGCATTCTTCCACTAAACAAGCTCCATTTTCCTTCAATGGCACCGGAAACACCAGCAGCGGCAGCGGCAGCGGCTCTAAAGGTAACTAACTACATTTCTAATGTACCTTTCTATTCCATTTTGGAATCATAAAATTGGTTGCAGGTTATAGGATCGAGATGATTGTTGACAATTGAGGATTGTTGTAGGTAATCCCTTTCTGGTGCCTGGTGCAACTGTGGCCACTATTTTCATGCTTGGAGCTCTTCATGCTAGACGTATGTATAGTGACAAGAAAGTATGTAATATCTATGCCCACAACCTCAATTTTGCTTTACAATGATAAAAATTGTAACTTTTTATTATGTGCATACATACTTATGTACGGACATACATGCATTTGTGTTTAGATTGAAGAGGCAAGAGAAAGTGGGATTGAGCTCCAGCTCCAACCGGATGTGAAGGTATTGTTTTCATCTTGAATCTCTTTTTTATACCAAAGTATGTAGCATCTTTTGTTGCTTAATGTTTCATCTCTGAGTTGCATTTCTTGCTAACTGCAGGCTAAATTTCTGATGATGTTACCTCTGCGCTCCATTTCAAGGTTTTGGGGATATTTGTCCACCACGGTGAGTATGGGCTCATTATGACATAAAAGATTAGTTTATTTGATGGTTTTATGCAACATGTGTTACTTTCGTACCTCGTTCGTCTCCACCATAGAGTTGCTGTATCTTTTAGATACATCGTGGCCGTCTTTAATTTGGTGGCGTCGTCCAGCGTTGTTGTTAGGTCTCAAGCGGCGCAGTGGAACCAACACACGAACACGCACAAACGATTATCACGCGAAAATAGAACAATAAACAACACAAGGATTTAACGTGGTTCGGTCGATGTGACCTACGTCCACGGGCTGCAACTAGGGTTTTCTTTATTTGCTCAGTACAAAGATTACAAATACATGACAGGGTATATATAAAGACTAATAATTAGGGTTAACAATTTAATAAACAAGAAAACTAAACATGGGCCCAAGCCCAAAGCCTTCACAAACCCAACAATCTCCCACTTGAAGGCTTTGCGACAAATTCTAGCCCGCCATTCAAGACAAAGCAACCCAGTCGTCTAGTAGCTTCAGTAATCTTTAAACAAGTCTTCCAAGCCTCCAGTTCCCAAAGAACAAGCTAAGACTTTAGACTCCATCATATCTCCTAGTTGCAGCGACCCTTCATCATCACGTACCAGAAGGGCCAGTTGAAGCTCCCCGAGCTCCAACTCAGTCGTGGCTAGTCCCGCCAACGACTCATCCTCCATCTTAACCGGTTTGGACATTCCACCAGATTCAAAGATACACCGAGGATCACTATCACTCTCCAAATTTAGCAAACAATCACCAGGAGAGAATTTTTTAGTCGTAGTCTTTAAAACCCAACGGTTCTTTGTAACTATTCCCGAAACACGTCTCGTGCTCCCACTGTCACCGAATCCCTTGAATGGTTTAGACTTCCGAACTCGTTTGCTCCAGACTTCACGTTTGCAAAATGAACTCTCTTAGCACCAGATTTAGGGAACCAGATTTTGTCGTGCTTAACTGGGATGGTCATACGTCCCCCCAAGCAGGTACCTCAACCATATATAATGACCCACGCTTCATACCACGAGCAATAACCAGATTACCATTGATCACCCTCCATTTACCACTACCAAACTTCACTTCAAGTCCTTGTTCATCCAGCTGACCAACTGAAATCAGTTTCTTCTTCAGCCCCGGAATCACCCTGACATTCTTTAGGTTCCATATATTACCCAATGAAGTAACCAGATCAATATCGCCCATGCCCGTTACCTCAAGTATCTCGTCATTGGCTAATCGTACCTTTCCAAAATCACCATGTTTCAGATTCACCATCGTTTTCCCGTTGTCCATGGCGTGAAACGAAGCTCCTGAATCCATGACCCAAGAGTCCACACTGTTTTCCACACTGAGTATCAATGCATCATCATCAGAAACATCCCCAGCAGCAGTGTTCAATTTTTTCTTATTCGGACATTGACTCTTAACATGCCCCACCTCATTGCAGCTCCAACACTTCACATTCTTTCTAGATCTAGATGAACTTCTTCCCCGACTCCCACTGTTCCTGTTATTAGCCCGACTCCTGCCAACATTTAGTAGTTCACTATTTGATGATTCACCCGAGTTCTTTCTTCTGACTTCTTCACCTATAATTAGATCTCGAATACCATTAAGAGTAAAACCCTTAGTCCCCACAGAACTTGAAATTGCAGTCACAGTTCCAGACCAACTATCAGGCTGAGACGACAACAACAGTAGAGCCTGAACTTCATCATCAAACTTAATTCCAACGGATACAAGTCTTGTTAAGACTGAATTTAGATTGTTAATGTGAGCAATCACTGAGCTTCCTTCTTTCATCCTTGTGTTCACCAGCTTCCGAATCAAGAACACCTTATTCGCCGCAGACGGTTTCTCATACATATTTGACAAAGCAGTCATCATACCACGAGTCGTGGTTTCCTTAATGATGTTAAAAGCAATATTTTTCGTCAAAGCCAATGTAATAACTGCACGAGCCTTTTTTGTCCTTCGATTCCCAATCAGCTTGTTCTATTTTCGCAGGTTTTTCTTCTAGTACCATATCCAAGTCCTTTTGACATAATAATGCTTCTATTTGCATTTTCCACCAACTAAAATCAGAACCGTTAAACTTCTCGATCACAACCTTCCCGTCTTCAGCCATCTCAAACAGCAAACAAGAAGCAAATCAAAACAGTGAACTTGGTTTAAAAAAGCGCGAGGCGAGGCGAAGCGTTTCGGTACCAAAATCCGAGGCGCCACGCCTCAAGCGCGAGGCGAGGGCTTCACGTATGTGAGGCGCTAAACTAAAAAAAGTAATAAAAATATAAATAATATTTATGTACAACTCAAAAAAACTATAAAGACAACCTAAAGAAGCACAAGATCGGTTGTTGAGCCCAATGTACAACAAACCAAGCTTTGTGTACAACAACTATAACTTCATAAAGAAGAAAAGAAAACAAATAAACAAATAAGAAAAAGTTTAGGGTAAAATTCAGCAAAAATTATAATTTTAAGGGTGAAGAATGTAATTTTTTAAAAATGAAATAAGAGATGGGTTAACCCTAAAACATAAAGCAGCATCATCGCCTCCTCTCCTCCTCTTCTCATGGCAGCTCTCCTCCATCAACAGATTTCTTCATTAAAATTTCCTTCAATGTAATCTCTTGTAAGTCTGATATGACCTATCTCTATTGCACCTCTATTTCAACTTCATGTCTTCATCTCATCTACTTGTTCGAGTTTACACAAAAGCACATGCCCTAGCGTCTAAAAAAGAACCAAAGTGAACTATTCTGCTGAGAATCACCGGAAATTGACCATCATACATGAAGCGCCGCCTCGCTTCGCCTAGCGCTCCAAGCCTGAAGCGCCGCTTCAGCTCGCTTCATGTATTCTGGCGCCTCAACTGAAGTGAGGCGATTTGTCCAGCGCCCCTAGCGCCTCACGCTTTAAGCAGCGCCTCACAGCGCTTTTTTAAACCAAGACAGTGAACAAACACAACAATGGCACGTGCCTGAACTTGACGACTGTTCTACTGAACACTGTCAATTGACCAATTTGCTCCTACAATAAACCTTGTAGACAAATCTTTACCTGAAAATACTTTTCTTTCACAAAACTCGGTTCCCAAATAGTTGATAATAATCTGTCAAAAAAATAGAAACTTGAAAACACAAAACCCTAACCTTTACCCGACGAATACAAGAGTTGTTGACCAAACCCTAATCGACGGCTCAAAAGATTTCAACCTGGTACTCAATCTTGATCACAACCAATTGAATAATCACCAAAAAATAATGATAATGGCGACAAGCTTTAATAGTTTTGCTTTACCTTCTCGATCAAATAAAAAAAAGACCTTCTGCCTTTTGTTTTATGTGCAAAAAACCCAAGTTGACTTTTCAAAACTAAAAGCTCATTCACGTGGGTAATAGATTAAAAGAAAACAACTCTCTGCCTTTTCTTCTTTCAAGCATAAAACCTAAGGTGTGCTCCTTTTTTTTTTTTAACAACGCAACAACCAAGAAACCTTTTGATCTTCAAAAGAACAAACCTTATGCGAATCGTCTTCCGTGCAATCCCGTGTGTTCAACGAGCCAAAGCTCTGATACCACTTGTTAGGACTCAAGCGGCGCAGCGGAACCAACACACGAACACGCACAAACGATTATCACGCGAAAATAGAACAATAAACGACACAAGGATTTAACATGGTTCGGTCGGTGTGACCTACGTCCACGGGCTGCAACTAGGGTTTTTTTTATTTGCTCAGTACAAAAATTACAAATACATGACAGGGTATATATAGAGACTAATAATTAGGGTTAACAATTTAATGAACAAGAAAACTAAACATGGGCCCAAGCCCAAAGCCTTCACAAACCCAACAGTCTCCACCATAGAGTTGCTGTATCTTTTAGATACATTGTGGCCGTCTTTATTTTGGTGGCGTCGTCCAGAATTTGTACCCCTCCTAGGTACTGCTCCAATTCCCAAATAAAGTCGTCAACCGCCCGAGCTTCTCGTTTGCCCATAAACGGTGATGGTTTGGGAATTTCGACTCTTGGCATAAAGTTCACGACGTGGCCTCCTAGTTTATTTGATGGTTTTATGCAACATGTGTTTCTTTAGCAGCTTATAAGATGTAGGGTGTGCATTTCCAGTTAAAGTCTTCACCCTTTTATTTTTTCCTTTTAGCAAGTTAAATAAGCAATTAAGCAGTTTGTATGTTTCAATCTTTTAAGCAAGCGTTCACCATCTTCATTGTAGTTCTAAGCATAAGCCTATAACAACCATAAAATGTATCACTTCATTTGTTTGTTTTTCTCTTTTTTTTAGTACAGACAATGTGTGCTCTTTGTTGTTATCATTAGAATACAGGTATATAACACTGACTTAGCTTTTACATTGAGCAAAATTAGAGTATATTTCAAGCTAGCATATTATATTGTAACCAGGCACAAACTATTTAGAAATTAAAGCTAATTTGTATGCCTATTGTAATCATTTAATATTTTGATTATTGGTCATGCTTTTAATAGTATCCTGATTATTATTGATGAATAGATGATTTGTCGCACTGTTTAGTAGTTTAACCTTGTGGTGTTTGTTTTCTAGGAGCTTCCTGTTTGGCTACGTCCATATGCTCATAGAGCTTGGGCTCGTGCGTTTCATTCAAGTATGTTATGGAATCCTCAGTTATTTATTCATTTATTTTGTTGTTATTTTTAAAGCAAAAAGATTGTTCGTAAGAGCAAATAAAGACGTCTGAAACATTTAATTTCAAGTAACAAACTATATGCTATTGTCATTCTCTTTTTAGACCTGGAAGAAGTGGCCTTGCCCCTGGATCAATATGCATCAGTTAAAGATTTTTTTGTCCGCTCTTTAAAAGAAGGTTGCAGGCCAGTTGATTCTGACCCACATAGTCTGGTAACTGGTAACCAGCTGCTGTATATCTTCATTGTTACTTTTGTTTTATACTTTATTCCTTGTTTTACAATTGGAGGTTACAAAATGAGGTGGCAGGCAGGTTACATAGTGATCAAAACAGGCCATTTCTAGCACAGGAATAGGTTGGCTCAGGATAACCCGCAAACACTTTCTTGTCCTTCAAAATTAGTTATAAATTGTTAGAGCGTTAATTGTGATTATTTAAATCACTGAATATATCGATTCAGGAGGTTGTATGCATTAAAAAACAGACTTTGGGTGATTCTTAACCTGTTCCACCCTCATGTAGCCTGTTCTAATGTTCTTCTAAACGTTTTGATTTTATATTATTTTTATGCAAATATAACCCAAATCAACTCATTCTTAAGTACATGGGTTGACATTGTAAAGTCTACATACAAATATGAACTTGTTAGTAATTTAAATTTTCAAATTGCAGATCAGTCCTGTTGATGGTACCATTGTAAGAGTTGGAGAGCTGAAAGAAGGTGTTATGATAGAGCAAGTTAAAGGGTTTTCATATTCTGTCTCTTCTCTATTAGGTGCAGGCTCATTTCTCCCTCTAATGGCTGCTGAAGATCATGTACAAGATGGTAGTCAGCAAGAAAACAATATCAGGGATGAAAGTACTAAATCTTGGTGGAGAATTTCGTTGGCTTCACCAAAACTTAGGGAGTCTTCTTCATCACGGTGAATATCATATTTCAATGTCTTTCTGTTATTTAATTTTATTGTTCATTTCAAAGATTGTATATTAGTTATAACCGGTATGTTGGTATCCATGTAACACGGTTTTATGTTCATTGCAGTCCAATGAAAGGCCTTTTTTACTGTGTTATATACCTGAGGCCAGGAGACTACCATCGGATTCACTCACCTGTTGATTGGAATATACTTCTACGGCGCCATTTTTCTGGTAATATTAGTTGTAAAGTCATCTTAATAGGCTAAAAACCTAAGGAAGTTGAACGATCAAATAAAGAAGTGGCAAAAATGGACCGTCAGATGGGGATGGGTTTGGGTCAAAGCTGTGGTTTTGGGTCGACTCAAGACACTTTTATTCTTTTGACAAAGTAAATGGTGTTTTATATATGACTACAAAAACTAAATTCGTACAATACAAATCTAACTTTTTGCAATGCATTAAAAAAGTATTTGGGTAACTCTTGACCTGTTATAGAAAAAAGATAACCCAAATTAACACCTTTAAAGAGAGTATAGAAATATCTGACCAAATCGGATGGATCTTGTTTTTGTCTGGATTTAGTATTTCAGTGTGTTTTTAGTGAATATGCATGTTGCCCCTGTTGAAACTCAAATATTATATACTTTTGTTTCTCTTACAGTATTTGTGTGCTTCAAATGTTTTGCATAGCATTTAGTAGAAGATATTTGCGTATCAATATCCTGCGCACGTTAGTTGCATATCTTGAATTGCATACTATTTAATAATGCATATCCAGCTCAATAGCTCATAAAAGTATTTTGTTTTTGTTGTTGCATATGTATACCCATATGTATAACGAAGTTATATTCATATTTGATTAACCTAATCTGTTAAACCAATGGATGTTACCTTCTCTTCAGGTCGGTTGTACCCTGTGAATGAACGTGCTACCAGGACTATAAAAAATCTTTATGTCGAGAACGAAAGGGTAATTCTCTTGGAGATCAGTTATAAATCTACTGATTTGTCTCCATCCTTATGTATTTCCATATAATTAGTTAACTTTATTCACTTGACAGTTTTTGCTCTTACTTGATTTAACTATGTTATTCATTACCAGGTTGTACTTGAAGGTAAATGGCAAGAAGGTTATATAGCAATGGCTGCAATAGGTGCAACAAATATTGGCTCTATTGAGGTTTGTATGATCTTTTTCTTATCTATCCTTCCTTTTTTCCTTTTAGTTTTCTTCTACATTTGATACGAAACAGTAAAAGCAACATACAGTTTGGCTCCCCCCTCCTTGAAACATGTAAACTAGAAGTGAAAAGGTGGGCAGGTCGTTCAGCTGTGTAACATGTCTTCTACCTTTTTCAAAGAAATCTCTAAATAATTGTTATGTCAAATATAATTACTAAAACAATATTATACATTAATAATCTATCTTTGGATAAAGTATAATTGGTAACAAGGTGGGTAAAACAGTGCAAGTCGACAAACACACAGCTAGAAAGACAAGGGGAAAATTTGCATGCATAAACGTTGAGTAGGTGACTTTCAACTTGTTTTATCTATTTAGTATTTGGCAATCTTTTTAATTGACCAATGTGAGATAAAAATAAACCAAAATCTGACACATTTGAAAGTAAGTGGATCAAAAACCTCTACTTATTAGTTATTACTGATCACTTGGTTCTGAAAACACGTATTGCAGCTTTTCATTGAACCTGGTTTGAAAACAAACCAACCAAGAAAGAAATTGCTCCAATCAGAAGCTCCTGAAGAACGGGTGTATGAACCCGAAGGCACTGGAGTGTTGCTCAAGAAAGGAGATGAGGTTAGACTATTTCATCAATGCAAACTTTAAAGTGTAATAAATTCATAAATCTTTTTCAGAACTTGGTATAATATCATATTTGTCCAACAAAAGACACTGATATACCAATTTTCAAAATTTTTCATAAAGTGTAATAAATTCATAAATCTTTTTCAGAACCTGATATACCAATTTTCAAAATTTTGACATATATACTTCTTCCTTAAAACTTGTATTATTAGGACATGAGTTTGGAGTGTAAGGAGAAAGAGAAGTGTATAATATTCTAATTAAGTGTAAAACCGTTGATAGATAAATTATACATGTCCACGGTTGATATGATATCATATGTTTCAGGTAGGAGTGTTTAATATGGGATCAACAGTGGTGCTAGTTTTCCAAGCTCCTGCATTGAAAAAACATGAAGATCAATCTTCATCAGAATTCAGGTTCTGTGTTGAAAAAGGCGATAAAATACGTATGGGAGAAGCTCTAGGGCGGTGGCACGATCTTTAACTGTTTATATGTGTTTGTGGCTGAATTCCGTTTGTAATTTGTAACCTTATTTTTGTGATGTTATTGATTGCTGGGAATTGGGATACAACCACTGGAATGATTTAGAAAAAGATGAGCATGCTATAACTAAATACAGCTTCAGCCTATTCACCAATCTGAATTAACCAATTCAGATTATTTGTAATCGGGTAAAATCCGCGAGTTGAGTCAAGTTGACATGGTGCAATTAAGCAATATAGCACAACTTTATTTTTAAGCTCAACGAATCAATCAAGATTTTTCAAGCTCAGCTTCTTCACCCAACTTGACTCGACTTATCTTGATGCTTTCGAGTTTTAATCTTAACTCAGCATGACAAGAGACATCAATCATGTAAACATACATGTACTACAAAGGGTAAAACTGGAAAGTGGTGCGAGTCTTGCAACCTTAATCAAACACAACCTTTGGATTTTCGGTGCACCCTAAATACATCAAACTGAATTACTGAATGTATATTGTCTTTTAGTTGGTAAGAAAGAGAATATTACTACAGTGATGGGCTAAAGGGAGACTTGAAACTAAAGAGTGTAAATTTAGCATAACCGATTTAAATATTCAAGCTCTGACTCAAAACCCTACTCGACTATGTCAGGCTCGATTCGATTTGATTTCAAAGTTATCTTTTGAGAAGGTCTCTTGACTCTATTACGCACACCAAGTGAACCAAACATCTTATGCACTCTTGTAATCAGGGATTTTCATTGATCTTCATGCTAGGGTTTTGGGTCCAGACTTGCTCTGTTTATTAAATAGCTAGATGAACCAAATCACCACCAAGACCTCACAAGGCCTGACTTCCAAGACCAGCAATGATCGAATTCCAAAAATTAGTGAATCAATAGTTATCAAAGTCACAATATCAATTCAATCAATTGTTGCGTCAAGAACTGACATTAAAGAAAAAATCTAAGTAGTTAATTTTCCGTAATTTTGGATTTTCATAATGTTTGAAAGGCCTTCAACATCAGCAACGATTTAGTTGCAAAGTTTAGCAATCCAACTTGTTGTGACACAAACCAAAGCCACAACCCCTTTTGACTTGTAACCCAACCCGCCAATAATTTTGCAAATCATTGTTGGTAGGAGGACCTAATTTCCATGAAAGACTGAATATTTTATAAATGAGTATGGAGAAATACATCCAATTAAAAACTCAAATAACACTCACAAGTACACAAGTATGCCGATTCTAGAATTGAACTCAGATGTTTGAATGTCACAAATCAGATTTTGAGCTTAAAGCATTTACATTTACGTTTACATTCTCTGTGCGCGCTATTAGCTCAAAGTCTCTCTTGTTTGTGTCCAACTATGTATTCCACGCCTTTGCCTCTCTATATCATAACTTTGCTCCTGAAACAACAATCACATTCTCATTTTAGTAATACATCCTCATTTGACACAATCACTTAAGATTCACTTTTGACCATTAAAAACAACACTCATATGATATATGTACAAGCAAACCCTGAGACTTGCAAAACTTAAGTTCAAATCTCTCACTAATACTACTATTGAATTCATTACTCCCTCTATACTGTGTCGAAT
Organism: Flaveria ramosissima; assembly: GCA_025215565.1. NCBI lineage: Eukaryota > Viridiplantae > Streptophyta > Magnoliopsida > Asterales > Asteraceae > Flaveria > Flaveria ramosissima. Next base: position 8,518,197 of record CM046044.1, on the reverse strand, counting down.
TTTTATGCCCACTAATTAGAGGTGGCAACATGGGCAGGTTGTGTAACAGGTCAAGTTGGATTGACTAGCAAACACATTTTGATCAACCTGTTTAGTAGTTTTAAAAATTATTAACCTGCAAACCTTAATTATAATGCCAATATAATGACATCAAAAAAGTCTTTGAATAAAAAGTTAAAAAAAGTTGTATGCATATCACTTGACCCCTTATCCTTTTAGGTAATATTTATGATTTTGTTAGATAGAACACAACCCAAATCAACCCATTCATACTAATTAGATCAAAATAGCCAATCTCCACCAAAAATACTCCATTTCAGTAACTAGAGTCCACTCTGCAAACAAAAAGAAGGAACGAAACATAAATATTCCGCAATAGAAATCCAACTCACACAGAATAGTATAAAGTCCTCATTTTATCACTCAAAGTCAGCTGCAACCTCAACCACCACCAACAATTACTATGTTCGTACTTTATATTATTGTAGGTCTGAGTTATAGTTCACAGAACTCATTCTATCTACAACTAGCTCCAATCCTTGTCTCATAATTTCCGCAAGTTGATTATTATAAAGCAGAATAAGCCAGTCAGCAAGGCTAGTAGCTTATATCATGTTTAAAGACAGCACATGAGGAACTTCCAAGTATGATTCCTATAAGGCACAAATAGAAGGCTTTGTTATCCTCAGTTCTCATACCCTCTTACTTTTCAACAAAGAGTTGGAATCACAGATCATCTTTGCCTCTTGGTCACAACTCACCTTCTGAAACTGCATACAAAACCTTGGGCCAAGTTCTTCATATTTTGTTACTTTTACTGATCGTGTTAATTAATTAGTTTACTTACTCTCTCTCCTCTCTCTATTTCTCAAAACAAGTTTCGTACACATTTATAGATCAAACAACTATAGTGAACCTAGACGTGTGTAGATACTTATAATATATGAATACACATAAGTTTACACATCAATTCAAAGATATGCACAAAACAATGTTGTATTTAAACAGTCTGTGGTTTTGTAAAGAGTCCTCCCCTGTGTACACACACACACACACACCTCACTGCAACTCAGACTCTGGGTTCTCATCTGGTACTAATTACCAATTCATTTGAACTGGTTCATATCTATGTTACATGTTGATTTATATTTATTTCCATTCATGACGTTTAACACCTTCTTACACTTCTAGACAATACTCTGTACTCAAAAGATTCCACTTCATGCTAGGCCTTAGTCAACATAGAGTTTTTCAATCTCTTCTTAACCAAATTCATTTCAAGCAGATGGATTGGTAGGAGTATACAATGCAAATACCAAACATAAATACAAAACCCTAACTAATTCTTCCATAACGGAGTAAAATAAGCTCACATTGTAGAACACACTAGTTTTAATTGCATTTCCAGACTGTAAACTCAAGAGCTTGAGAATCAACACTGTTATCTACTAAAACTGAGAAGTAAAAAGAAGAGCACACCTACGTCTGTTTAGCGAAAGGAGAAGACGAGGGAACTCGTTTGTTGCGGAACATCATATAACCTAGGGGCAAAACGACGCCGATCATCATGATCGCCGATCCGATCAGGTATCTCATCGGACTTGGTGGTTCCACCTCCAACACGAAGCTATTCACCTGCAACAACACCGCAGTACCTATTCAAGTTAGACCTAACAACTTGGATTCAATAAGCAGAGTAAGATCAGATAACAGATGTTTAGTAGAAATTAAGATCAAAAGTTGTGTGTGTGTGGGGAGTGGATGAACCCTAGATCTACATAGAATGTGAATAGACACACTTACCGGCATCGTTGATCGTTGAATGGTATCTGATCGACGAAATGTGAGATGGAGATCAGGGTTTGTTGAGGGTTGAATCACTAAATACAACTTTCACTATTAATCCTTGATATAAAACAATTTTTTTCAAGGTGGTGTTTTTTCTTCACATGCCTTCAACTTTATAAAATGGAATTTGTGGATGTCTAATGAGGAAGAAAAATTGTTTGTTACGGGTTCAAAGACACCTAATCTTATCATCGTCATCTTCTTATATGTCGCGTATAACATCATAAGCGGCATATAGATCATCGTAGTTAATAATTGACATTCTAAGTCAAATCATTCAATTTCAAAAACATTATACGTGTCGTAGAGGATCATATCAAATATGTCATTTAGAAGAGTTATACATGACGTATAGCACTTTACACCACGTACATGTGTGACACATAGAGGTATCAAGGGCAGTACGATTGACACCTATACGTGGCGTATCGCGTATAGTGTTATGCACCACGTTAGGTGTTGGTCGTACTACCTTTGACAACTATACGTGTCAGACCTATATGTGTCATATAGTGTTATATGCCACATATAACTCTTTTTTCAACATGAGCTTTTGTTTTTGAATTATTTGATACGATACAAGGCTCATTCAAAATTATATAAACGAATTTGTTAGAAATTTTCACACGATTTCAAACATTTCTTAACAATTACTCCCGGGCTTTTTATATTCTCATAAATTTCATTCCTATTCGTTCGTTAAGTATGTCGTGCAGAAGTAGTAACTATTTCTTTACCGAATCTTCTTTCAAATGTTCAAACGTTTCATACGTGTCAAATAACATACGTTAAATCTTCACATGAGACACTACTATCATATTTAAACAAGGCGTATGTTCCAAACAATGAACCTTCTTACCCGTAACAAAGCAATTCTGAGTTCGTGTTTGATGGTGAACCATCATCTTACCCTGAACAAAGCAATCAGTAGTTTGGTTTTGACGGTGAACCAAGTTATGACCTACAACAAAGTAAGCCAGATTCATAACGGGTGATGAACGTCATTGTGACACCCTACATAAATCCCACATCGGCCGTGTACAGGAGAGATTCCTGGTTCATAAGGAATGTCTGGTCTCTAATATCATCAACGCGTTTTGGGCATATTGGTTGCGGATGAGAGGAGAACTCCACAGTTAAGCGTGCTCAGGTGGCAGAAATCCAAGGATGGGTGACCTCCCTAGGAAGTTTTCACCTAGACAACCAAAAGCAAATCCGTGAGCTTCTTGTGGGCAAAGCGGACAATTTTGGTGATACGAGGATCCGGGTGTTACAGAATGGTATTAGAGCCACTCCTGTGTCGTTCGGGATGTGGGACATACCTCACCAAGGATGGTGACTTCTCAGGCTCATCGAGAACGATGAGTCCAAAGGGGGTGATTGTCACACCCTACATAAATCCCACATCGGCCGTGTACAGGAGAGATTCCTGGTTCATAAGAAATGTCGGGTTTCTAATATCATCAACGCGTTTTGGGCGTATTGGCTGCGGATGAGAGGAGAACTCCACAGTTAAGTGTGCTCAGGTGGCAGTAATCTAGGGATGGGTGACCTCCCCGGGAAGTTTTCACCCAGGAAACCAAAAGCAAATCTGTGAGCTCCTTGTGGGCAAAGCGGACAATATTGGTGATACGAGGGGTCGGGTGTTACAGTCATAATGCAAAACCAAGGTTTAAAACTAATCAGAATTTTTATTACTCGATGAGTAAGTTGGTTGGGCTGTCAGCAGGGGCATGCCAATGGTTACATTATTGTTTCTTTAAGATCAAAGAAAAAAGATGGCCAGGACCTGAAGGTGTGGCATATCTGTGATTGTCATAGCGAACACTAAAGTACCACCACCTTTAGACGATCTAGCATTAAAAAAATCAGATGTTCATTTAAACTGGTAGGGATATGTGATAGATTTGATCATTCGTAGAATTAGAGATGAGAAAGACGAACATAATCATGATCCAATTGAACATCTAGAGATGCACACATTTGTAAGAAAGTTTTTGCAAAACAAATACAATCTAGTGGAATAGCTGACTGAGCAGAACATGGAGCCTCATAACATATTGTCAACCATAAAGAATCAGAACCCCAACATACCACCTATCCAGTAACGAGTTATGAATTGAAAATCTATTGACTATCAATTTTAATACATGTACCAAAATCCCACTAGATGCAGTTGACATCTTCTGGACGAAGCTTTATAAACTTGAACCATCATTTCTATAGGAAGAATAAATTGATGCTGAATAAGAGATAGAATGCGTGAAACAACAAATACCTGTTGTAGTATTTAGTTTGGCGGACAAAATCAAAGCAATTATGTATCTATGCAAATCTAACAAGAAAGCGTATGTGGTTCAAACAGATATTCGTGGGCATCCAATGTTGAAGGTTCAATAACAGAAGTAGGATTCCTAACAAAGTACGTGTGACATGCCGAGATGTAGCTCGTTTATAAGGTCACACATTACCGGAAGAACAAGTTCAGACATGAAACCACAAAAGCCCGACATGTAACGTTATTGTTCAACGTCTTCTAAAGTAAAAGGAACATATTATTTTCTTGGGTATCTGTAAGGCCCCGTTCCCGGGACACTCACAGTTGGACAATCATCGCACATAAAACATACATTCACATTTACTAAAACATTGCAGCGGAATACTTAAAACCATTTCATATATAAATAATTGCTTTTGCAAAATAATACAACATTGTTAACAATTACAAAATATCGTTTGTTCGCATTACAATGCAAAAACATCATCGCAACATAAAAATGGATGCCATCCAAAACAAGCCAAGTAGCCACCCCGTGCCATCCTCAGCAACATCTACCTGCCAACTGGAAACACATAAAAGTCAGCGTTGCCGAGTGAGTTCTTGTTTTATAAAAATATTTTCGTTGAAACATTTACTTTACTATCGCACGTGATCATGCATTGTACATACATCAAGGTAATATTTATTATCTTCCATCATCGTTCATTTCGTACATATCGCACGTTTCGTACTTATCACACTTTTCGTACATTTATTATCTTTTCACTTGTATCTAGGTCCTGTCGTATGCTTAACCCCCCCTCTTGAGCACAAAGCCATATCATCTAGGGTTAAGCGACAAGGACCCCATATTGCACATATCGCACATATCGCACGTATGGAGTAGTCACATAGACTAACTCCCCTTGTGTGTGAACCCTTAAGGGTTAGCCAAGATCGCACGCTGTAAACACATAGTTGAGCTAACAACTCTCAATGAGTTGTGAACCTCCTTTCATTTGCTTGCAAGACTTTCATTCGTTCATACATTATGTTCCACTTTCATTATCTTAAATCTTTCGCTTCGTTACGATAATACTTTACGTTCATTATCATATTCACGCCACGTAAAGTCACGTCATCATATGCAATAAGGAACATAAAGAGACACATCATACATAACATCCATAATCATCATACATCATCATGCATAAGCATAGCATCAATCACACATCATCATCTATGCCACATCATACATCACCCATCACATCATCTATGGCCTCATAAAGTCAACTTACATTACCCCCGGGAACCTCACAATCAAAGCCTACATTTTACATTTTTCCCAAAATCACAGAAAATTTTCTAAGTCTTAGGCGCACGGGCACAATGCAGGCGCATGGCCTTCTGGGCGCATGGGAACACTTAGGCGCATGAGAGAGTCCTAGGCGCATGGGCACTATTGGGGCGCCTGGCTCAACACTTAGTCATTCTGGGCAATTCCTAGGCGCATGGGCACTATGCAGGCGCATGGGCTTTCTGGGCGTCTGGACACTTAATCAAATTCAGCTTATCCTAGGCGCATGGCCACTATTTGGGCGCATGGGGTTTTGGGCGCATGGGGAACACTTGGGCAGTTTTAGGCCATTAGGCGCATGGGCCAATCCAGGCGCATGGGCAACTAACTCACACTAAAATCATTCTAATTCAATCCCAATCATCATTTCAACATGTTCTAAGCTTATTCTATCATTCTAAGCAACAAAACATAAACATATCATCATCATACATCATAAATCACCCAAAATCAAAACCCACCCGTATACACACATACACACACATACATGTATAACACCCAATTAAATAAAAGCGTTCATACATGCATTTCCAGCCCTAAAATCATGTAAAATCTGTAAAAAAGGGGTTCTAGAACTCACCTTATGCAACTTTCGGATGAACTTCCTCAAACCCGAATGCACTTTGAGTTCAACCACCTAGAAACCCACCAGAAACACAAACCCGAACACTCAAACACACATAAGCACATAACCATGGCATAGGCCGGCCAAGAACAACTTAAAACCAAGAATTCTTACCTTGAATCCGGCCTTCTTCTTCTTCTTTCTTCAAAACCCGAGAGTTCACTTCTTTCTCTCTCTAGAAAATCCGATTGCAAAAAAGGTGAATTTAACATGGTATGTCGGCCATGTTGCTTTATTCACCAACTTTTGAAACTTTTGTCCTTTTTGGCACTTTTAACCCTTCAACTTGGGTTAAATTAGGTTTCCCTCTTTTTCTTCACTTTTTATTCTTTCTTTCACGTCTTTAAAAATATCCCAGTGTTACAGTATCACAAACTAATACTTACTTTTTATCAAACGTGAGGGATCAACACCAAAAGAATATTAACAAGCTAAAGAATTGGATTTCATCTGTGTTTCATCAGTACATCTCACATATATAAGATGTCCGACCCAATGGTAATTGTGATTTTCGTTCTGTAGCTTTGAGTTTAGGGTTTCATGAAAAAAATAGAGTTTTTGTGCAACAACAACTTTTAAAAGTATTGGACAAACACGAAGCAAAATATAGAGAATCTTTTGACAGTTTGTTAAGCAGATAGTATGATGAGTTATGTCACACCATAAATTGGCTGGAAATGGAACCTACACCCAAACAACATTTGATGATAATACCATACATGAGAATCGTGATTGCTCAGATGTTTGGTGTCATTGTTCACTTGTTAAGCAATAAAGGCTACCGAAAGTTTTTATCCAAATGGCCTGGTCCGAGAATTCTAATGCCCCATCATGTTGTCTTGTTTGCTCATGTAAACAATATTCATTTCATCTATATTAAGTTAGATAGAGATTATCTGATACCTACATTGAGTAACTTTTTGTTAGGACCGGGTATTTGAACGAAATACCTAGTGATTAGCGTGTAAACTAGATCAAATAGTGCGGAATCCTATTTGATTGGCGATCCAATCAGTGAGAACACACGAAGAATCAATCAAGAATTGAATCTAACGTTAGAAGTCGATTGGGAATCGATCTAATGTGTTATGTGAACTTGGAGAACGATTTGGGAGGCTTCTAGACGGCTAGGGTACGTCTGGAGTCGTAATGGTATGAATACTACCGTTTTTCCACGAATTGGGTCTATTTATAGGTTAGTGTTGTTCATTCATGCGACTGGACCATAAGTATGGTTCAGTCGTGCGATTGAACCATGCGGTTGATTTATCCGCACGACTGAGTGTTCAGTCGTGCGACTGAGCCAATCTTATGTGTCAATCATACGACTGATCCAGTCTCCTGGTTCAGTCGTGCGACTGAGTCAATCGTATGAAGTTATTCATGCGTGTGGTCCATTCTATGGGCCATTCGCATGAAAACTTCATTAAGTTAAGTTTGAATGTTTTAATTAAATATAACTTGATGTGTAACCATTCAAACAATCATAAACCCAATTAACCAATTCAATATCGACTCATTAATGAAATATTAGACATTACAAATCACAAACAATCAATATCATTTCATTAATCATTACATATTACATCATAATCAGACAAACAAGATCTTTACATTACATTTCATGATCTAGGGACATACATGCATCAACAAACTCCCCTTGGACCTAGATCTCTCTAATCTCTTGTTTTCTGCATAACCTCCTTGTATTTCTTGTACTTCTCCTCTTTGGTGACTCCTGCGTGAATCTCAAACGCGAAGCAGAGTCGTATAACGTTTTGGAACTGGAGGGCTTGTACAATGTCCTGCGTGTCATAGAACAGTGGCCACTTGTATAGCGTATAGACATCATTTGCCGACAAGTTAGTAAGCCACATCGGGTCGAATACCCTGATCGTATCCATTTGTCCCTCTTTGCTTAGGACTATGACCGCCTCAGCTGTTCTCCAATCATAGTACCACCACTTAAAGTGTGGAGTGAAGTCCTGTGGCATTTCCCTGAGTGGGATTCTCGAAATTGTGCGCGGAGGACTCCACTTCAACACTATCTTGGGCTTGCCAGTAATGGCATCAACCTCAGACCTTCTGATATACCTAGTAGGCTGTTGGGGTCTGAAGTTAACCCATCTAGTGTGGTACTCCTTCTTAAGGGCAGCCTCAAACCAGCCTGACATCTTCCTCGAGTCAGCATTCAAAAGCTTTAGCTTAGCCAGCTGGTTGAGCTCAAAACCTGGTAGAGTCTTCAGATCATGTGGGAATCTGAAGTACTCTATGCCCTGTTCTCTCTTAACTGCATAAACATTAAGATCATCAAAATACGCCCATGCTATAATCCTGCCAGACACCTTGGATGTTTCTTGACTCTGTAGTGGTTTGGTGTAAGCATCCTTCTTTGGTGCAGCACGTTGGGCTCTAACTTCTTCAAAACATGCAGCCCCAATCAGCCTTCGATATGTCGACATCATCATTTGAGGCTTGGGGCTGTTCCTTCTGCCTTCTCTGTTTCCTGCTCCATCTTGTTTCAAACACCTCAAAAGTATCACTGACGAGGGATTCACCCAGATTGGGGACCACATTTCTCTCATTGTCAGCGTACTGAGGGTACTCCTCTGCGGTGATATCTTCGATCTCGACTTCATCAACATCGTTGAGCTCTTCATCACTAGTCGAATCGCATGTGGAGCATCTTAACTATTTCATCCGGATGATTGAGCTGAAATCTCTGCGAGTTGCTCGTTTGATAGGTCATGAATTTTACCCTTTTTCAGGGGTATAACTCACTGACCTCCTTACGATCCCTTGCAGATCAAGAATCATTGTTAGTTGAGTCTTGACCTGTTGAAGGGGAGCAACATCAAAACTCATCTCTTTGATAATTTGGATCTGTTTGATTTAAACATTCAACACATAAATCATTAGTAATTAATCAACAGACATGCATAACATAATAAAACATTTATACATTGTTTCCAATACATGATTCAAACACAAAAGTAAATAAATACATAAACATCTAGTCTTTACTTTTATCCTGTATCATAGTCTCATCACTTGAGGAGCAGAGGTAGAGCTGGTGTGGTCTGTCTGTTCTTTGACCTCCTCTCTTGACCTGAAGCAGAGGCCGATGCAGCTGCATCCCCTCATTCTACTTCATCATCATCGTCCTTCCCCTCTGTCCTATCTCTTTCATTTTCCTCCTCATCCTCGTATCATCCTCTTCAGCCTCATCATCATTCATCATCGTCATCACCATCATCTCCATCATCACCATCTCCTTCCTTGATCTTTAAGGGCTCGTCCTTTGATCCCTTGAGCCGCAGCATGATGGTCTTGTTGGTGGTCTCCAACTCCTCTATCCTTTTAGCTGATTGGGCATGCTGCTCCCGGAGTTGGGACATCTCTACGCGGTGTGCATCCATCAGCTGGGCCTGCTGCTCTATTACTCGAGCCTGCTCTGCCATCTGGTGAGATTGTGCAGCAGTCAGGTCGGCAAGCTGGCGGATCTGGGCAGCTTTCTCCTCATCTGCAGCTAGTAAGCGCATTACCATCCTGTTGAGCCTGACAGCTGTTCCTCACCCCGATTGGAGGTAGAGGTGATCCATAGGAGGGATGGGAGTGGACGATCGGTCCTGCCTGGTGTGAGGTGGTGGTGGTGGCTTGGAGTGAAGTTGGGGGTCGTGAAGGATGGTGGGTGATGTGGTGGTGATGTGAAGGGTAATCTGTACTGTGGTGGTAGATGTGTGCTGCTTTGTGGTAGGGCGTTGTGGTAGATGTTGGTGATGTGTGGTGGCTGTGGTGGGGGATGGTATAGCTGTGAAGGTGGTAGTGGTGGCTGTGGTGGTGGAGGTAGAGGCTATGGAGGTAACGAAGGTCAACCGACGCTTCTTCTTCTTCTGACCATGGGGCTGAGCCATCCTCTTCCTCCTTGTCCCCGTGGAGGTGGATGCTCCCCCTACAACCCTGCCTGCTGACCCCGGTGCATAGCTTGGTCAGTATCAATCTCTTCGGAGTCTCTCGGGGTGTTCACCAACCACCCTTAGCCCATGTTCTGTGGGAACAACTTTGCTTCCCACAGTTCGCGTTAGGGGCTCCTCGTCAGACTCCTCCTCTTCCTCAGCACCATGAACAAAATCCTGATGAAATCCAGCTGACTCAACAACATCTCCAGATGGGGCGGACACTGGGGGTATAACATCAGACACAGTGCCTCTCGTGGAGCAGGCATATCGTCCCCAGCGTCCCCACTATCATCATCGTCAGAGTCAAGCTCTGGGAGTAGCAGCCTCTCATCATTCATGAGTCTGCCCGGGGCCACATATCTCTCGTTGGCCAGGTGGCCAATCAATCTCTTAACTTGGGGCTTCACCTGCTTCCCCCTATAAACCCTCATCCGACCCAGAGTTGTATCATCCATGATCTCCAGTGCAACTGCATCATGACTCTCTTTGGGCAGATGTGGCAGCTTCTCGTTGAAGATGAGCTGTAAAAACCTGGGGTACATACAAAACCCCTCCTTCCTTTGCCTCCAAGTTCTCCACCAGATAGGAGAAAAATCATACTAGAAAAGCTGAAGGGGTGGTTCAGCACCAGTGCCACGTAGGCATTTTGGATCTGGTCTGAGAGGTCGTCGAACCCACCCCTCCTCGAAGCAACGCACTTAAGGATCACATGGGCTAAGTACTTGTACTGGGGGCACAGGTTGCTCTTGTTGAGCACACCTGAGTTTATGTCCCCAACGTACTTGATCCTCAGAAAGCATCCTCTCACGGTCAGTGGATGTAAATGGTAGGATGATCAGTATCATCTCCAAACTCTAGGACTTTCTGGATGTCAGCAGCAGTGACCTCGATATCATGACCTAGTATAGAGCTCCGAATACTGTAGGGCTCACGAGAGCGATCCACAGAGGCATTCTCCCAGAATGCCTGATGTAGTGATCTGTAGGGCGTGCAGGGAGTAGAGATAGCCTTATGGATCCGGGAACGTCTGAGGAAGGCTATAATATCGGTGAACTCGGCCCCGTTCCTAGTAGTGTGATCCAAATGAGCACAGATGTTGTGCTTTGGATTTATGGACCATCTCTCAGCCATTATCCTGAAAACACATGACATAGAACCATTAGTACATAATACATTAAAATTCTGTTCTAAGTGTAATGTTGAAATTCATTCTGATTCATTAGTGCGAATGAATCATGCGACTGAAGTCAGTCGGCTGTCCTTTCATGCGACTGAGCTCATTCTGGTCAATGAGACATGCGATTGGGTTCAGTCTGCTGACTGAGTCTGCGAATGGTTCAGTCGGCCGACTGAGCTCAAACGCATGGTTCATTCGGGCGATTGACCCAATCGCAAGTTTCAATCGTGCGATTGGAGTTCATCCGGGCGACCAGTCGCCTGTCCTATAGTTCAGTCGCCTTTCGTTCGAATCTTTAACAAAACAGGTGTTTTAATCATGGATAACCGGTTCAATAGACTCGCATTCTTGTTACTAATAACCTATTAAACTTAATTTTAACATTTTGCATAGATTAAGTAGGTTATTAGGTCAAGTTCAGTCCTATTCTTGTTTTTCAGTCGAATAACCCAAATTAGGGTTTAAATCCTTCAGTTTTCGGGAAGATGGAACTTCAAACTACCTGTATAATCAATAACGAGAGTCAGTGGATCAGAATCAAGATGAAAACAGGGTCTAATGAAATTTTGGCAGAGTAACGGTAGGGTGTGCGATTTGAGAGCGATTGGGGTGTGATGAATGAAATGCGATCGAATGTGCCTTTTAAATACTGAAGCTGAGTTCAATCGGCCGACTGGCCTCATTCGCTCAGTTCATTCGGGCGACTGAGGCTCAATCGTGCGATTGGCCCAGTCTATCGCATGCTGTTGACCGACTGAGGTTCAGTCGGTCGACTGACTCAATCGTACCTTTCATTCGCATGTTCAGTTGACCGAATGAGTCTCAGTTGTTGTAAACTCGCTTGTTCGGTATGTGTATCCTAGAAAGATTCCTTCATCCGCCTTCTCACTGAATTTTCCTTCTTGTGTCTTCTTCAGAAGTGTGCACGACGCGCCAAAGGTTCAAGATACTCCAAATTCGGTTTGCGTCTTTGTAGTAGCTCGTAACATGTATTTCCGTGGCGCTTGACTATCAGGACTCGATTCAGTGTATAACATGCATTCGCCACTGCCTCATTCCAGAATTGGATAGGCAGTTTCGAGTCTGCCAGCATAGTCCGTGCTGTCTCTATCAAGCTTTTTTCTTTCTCTCAGCAACGCCATTCATCTGAGGCGTGTAGGCGGAAGTGAATTGATGCACAATTCCCTTTTCCTTGCAGTATGCCTCCATCCACTGGTTCTTGAATTCTGTCCCGTTGTCTGAGCGTACTTGTCTAACTTTCAGCTTGTAGAGAGATTCCAGTGTGGTTACTAACTCCTTGAATGACTCAAATGTTTCTGATTTGGATTTCAGAAACATTACCCAAGTGAACCTTGAGTAGTCATCAGTGACCACAAAACAGTACAAGTCGCCTGCAATGCTCTTTGTACTGACTAGACCAAGACAGATCCATGTGAAGAAGTTCAAGAGGAAGTTCTATTGAATGAACTTTCTTTTCCTTATGAGACTTCTTCGTCTGTTTGCCTTTCTTACAAGCTACACAAAAGTCAGGAAGCTGGAAGTTTTGACGTTAACTCCTCTCACCAGATCCTTCTGAATCAAGTGATTCATCTTCCTTTGACTAATGTGTCCCATTCTCCTATGCCAGGAGATGGAATCTTTCTCAGTAGCTTTAGATGGAAAGCACTGAACCTCATGATCCGTTGTAGCAGCTGTTGACAGATCCAAGACATAAAGGTCTTTATATCTTGAAGCAGTCATCAGAACTTGGTCCTCTGGGATCACATAGTCTTTCTTCAGCACGTAACACTTCTTGTTGTCGAAGATGACCTTAAATCCTTTATCACAGATTTGGGAAACAGAAAGTAAGTTATTTTGAAGTTGTTGAACGTAGTTCACCTTATCAAACTTAACTTTCTGATTCCCCACTTCTCCCTGAGCTGTGATATAGCCTCCCTTGTTTCCAGCAAATGAAACATGCCCTCCTTTTATTTGCTTGACGTTTGATAAAAGGGCTCTATTTCCTGTAATGTGCCTGGATGCTCCGCTGTCTACAATCCACGTGTTAGTTTCAGCACTGTATCGAACACCCTGCACATACAATGTAAAGAATTAGTTTAGGTTAGGAACCCAAGCCTTTACTGGCTTGGGTTTCCTAGAGGCATCACACATCATAAATTCCACCCATTGACCCTTAGAGGGTGAGGGTAGCTCAGGTTCCTTCTTGTCATCAGTATCAGGCACACAGGACGACTTCTCTTTCCATAAGCCAGATTTGTGCAAGGCCTGTTTGTGATAAACAGTCGACTGGCTTACAGGTTGAACTTTAGGTTCACTAGTTCTTCTAGGTGGAGTTAAGGAACTCCTCTTAGAAGACCTAGGCTTTGAATCCTGAAGTTCAATCTTCTTCCTAGGTGTCTGATAGAAAGGACAATAGGAAGCAATGTGTCCACATTCTCCACAGTTGTAGCATGACCTGCTATCAACTTTATGATTAAACTTTCTTTGTGGAGAAGTGTGTGACACTCTAGTAACTTCAATCACTTTAGGTTTTGACTCTGGTTCTTTTGATGTTTTCTCTGGTTTAACAAAGTTAACTGTTTTAACCTGTTTAACATCTTTCTCTTTTTGGTTAACTGGTTTTTGACTTGAAACATGTGAAAAATTAACATTAGAAGTCCTATTAGGTTCTGATTTGACTCGGTTTGACCCTGACTTTAAGTTAACTTTTTCAAATTCCTTTTCCAGATTAACACAAGGCAATTTACCCTTTGCCTTTGAAGTGGCCTCCTTTTGCTTGTTTCCAGATTCAATAGATGAACATGAAGAATCTGGATCACTAACAAGAGGAGTAGACACCACGTGATCCTTGATGGGGTTATTATTTACTGGTCTAGTCTTAGTGTTCATCAAGGTCTCAGGTGGTGGTGGAACCACTTTGTAATCCAATCCCTCCTCGTTATTCCTTTCTCTCACTAAGTGTTGAACTATGTGTGAAGAACTAGTCCAACTATGCAGTTTCTGTTTTAATGAGTTTACTTCTACTTCTAGAACTGCCTTTTGCTTCTTAGTGTCTTCTAGGGAGTTTAGATAGTACCTAATGTCATTAGCTTGGTTAAAGGCAACTACTTCGGTTTCCCTAAGCTGTTTAGTCAATAGGTCTATCTTTTCTTTATAACTATGCTCATTTTGTTTTAATACTCTATTAGCCTCAGTGCACAGTTGCAAATCTTTTACTAAGTTATCATTATGATCTAATAACCTAGCAAATTTTTCATCTATGCTATTCCTAAAAGTATCACAATCAGAACAAGCATGATTATCAAACATTTGGTCAGTAGTAATTACCTGAGTTGGTTCAGAAGAGTTAGCCATCAACGCAGCATCAGATGTCTCTGGTTCTGGTGATTCTGTCTTTTCTGTCTCTGATGTGGAAGTCTCCTCTTTAGGCTTGTAACTGACCTCGGCTGCAGTTGCTTCTTCACTATGCGACATCGCTATCTCAACTGCTAGATCTCCTTCACTCGCGGAATCATCGTCAATATCTTCTACACTTGCAATGTTTGATTCCCCTGGTGAGACAAACCTAAAGCTCCAATCCTGTCCTTCATCATCATGAGCAGTCAAGGCTTTCGGATCCTTGCTTGATGAAGTAGAAGTAGAAGCTTGCTTGTCTTGGCGAGTGAAGGACGAGAATGGGTTCCCGTTACCCGTCTTCTTTGGCTTGACACATTCTCTTTTGAAGTGCCCCTTCTCTCCACAGTTGAAGCAGGTCACTTTGCTTTTGTCAAAGCCAAATGTGGTATCCTTAGTAGCTACCAAGTTCTGTCCGGTCTTTTTAACAAACTTCTTCGCCCTTCGGACAGCACTAGCTAAGGCCCACATTATGTCCATCCTCTCAAGCTCCATTTCGTCCACCTGCTCGTAGTCCTCGTCTGCCAGATTGCAGTTTCCAATCTTCCCGGCAACAAGTCCATCATATGAATGAACCACTACTGCCAAAAGATCCATATGCTCTCAAGCTACTTCCACAGTCACATTACCGAGGTTCTCGGTCTTCAGTTTAGTAGCACTTGCTTCAGATCCAATATAGTGGGTACAAGAAGACCCCGACGTGTCTGATCCTGAAGGAGAAGCATGTGAAGGACCCGACGAGCTAGA
The DNA here is from genome assembly GCA_025215565.1 of Flaveria ramosissima. Taxonomy (NCBI): domain Eukaryota; kingdom Viridiplantae; phylum Streptophyta; class Magnoliopsida; order Asterales; family Asteraceae; genus Flaveria; species Flaveria ramosissima. Next base: position 8,502,831 of record CM046044.1, on the reverse strand, counting down.
CACAAATGCAGTCTGGAGAGGTGCTCCAGATGTCTTAGCTTGTGGCGTGGCGTTGTACAGAGCTGGATTTTGAGTGTACGAAGACTTCTGAGCTCTGTACTTCATCCTAAGTGCTTCTTCTCGCAACTTAAGAATGAAGTCATTAATATCCAGCTTTGCAAGCATTCCATTCTGTCTCAGGTTAGACACGAATGAAGCCCACTTTTCAGGTAATCCGTCTGCAAAGTTACTAACTTTCTCTTCCATGGTAGTTTCCACCCCATGTGTATGCAGTTCGCTCATCAAATGGTAGAATCTATCTATGACGTCGTCTAAACTCTCGTTACCAATCGATGAGAAGTTATCGAATTCCTTCTTTAACTCCTTGGCCTTGATTGCCTTCAACGAAGCATTCCCGTCGTACCTCTTCTCTAGCTCATCCCAAAGTTTCTTGGACTGCTTATTCTCAGAGTACTGGTGGAAGTTGTCTTTTGGGATAGACTATGTAATCAATGCATAAACTCTTTTCTCTGCATTGTATTTAACTTTCTGCGCGTCCGTCATCCCTCCTAACGTTAGCTTAACTCCATCAGCTCCCACCGGTGTACTATATCCAATCTCGATGGCTTCCCACAGATTCGGATCCACTCCATTGAGGTAGATCTCAAAACGTTGTTTCCAGTGGGGAAACTCATCTAACGTCAAGAGCTTTGGTGGTTTATTATGATTACCCACCTCACTCTTAAGCAACAGCATGTTCTGTATCCTAGAGTCCTTCCCAGCAGTAAAGGCTGACATTTGATCCTCCATGGCGAATAACTTTAAGTCTAATCAAACAAACTGTCACTGGTGCGACTGAAGGATGCGAATGGTCTAGTCGTGCGTATGAACTCTGCGACTGGTTCAATCGTGCGGCTGAACTGAGCGATTGGTTCAGTCCTGCGAATGAATCTGGTGCGTATGATCTATGCGAACGAACGGTTCAATCGGACGAATGAAGGTGCGACTAGGTCCAGTCGTGCGAATGGGCAATGCGAATGGAGTCCAGTCGTGCGAATGGGTCACTCGTGCGACTGAAGCTGCTGTTTTGCGAAATTTTCTAGGTTTGACGTGTTTCAGCCGTAAAAATTCGAAATTTCGCAATGTCTAATCGCCTAAGTCCGTAGAAACCAAACTTTGATGAGCAGGGAACATCCAAGATCACTTTTGACAGCAAAGATTGCGTTTTTAGTGCAAAAACACAAACTTTTATGCAATCTTGATTGAATCACACGTAATCAAGAGCCAAAGCTCTGATACCACTTGTTAGGACCGGGTATTTGAACGAAATACCTAGTGATTAGCGTGTAAACCAGATCAAATAGTGCGGAATCCTATTTGATTGGCGATCCAATCAGTGAGAACACACGAAGAATCAATCAAGAATTGAATCTAACGTTAGAAGTCGATTGGGAATCGATCTAATGTGTTCTGTGAACTTGGAGAACGATTTGGGAGGCTTCTGGACGGCTAGGGTACGTCTGGAGTCGTAATGGTATGAATACTACCGTTTTTCCACGAATTGGGTCTATTTATAGGTTAGTGTTGTTCATTCGTGCGACTGGACCATAAGTATGGTTCAGTCGTGCGATTGAACCATGCGGTTGATTCATCCGCACGACTGAGTGTTCAGTCGTGCGACTGAGCCAATCTTATGTGTCAATCATACGACTGATCCAGTCTCCTGGTTCAGTCGTGCGACTGAGTTAATCGTATGAAGTTATTCATGCGTGTGGTCCATTCGTATGGGCCATTCGCATGAAAACTTCATTAAGTTAAGTTTGAATGTTTTAATTAAATATAACTTGATGTGTAACCATTCAAACAATCATAAACCCAATTAACCAATTCAATATCGACTCATTAATGAAATATTAGACATTACAAATCACAAACAATCAATATCATTTCATTAATCATTACACATTACATCATAATCAGACAAACAAGATCTATTACATTACATTTCATGATCTAGGGACATACATGCATCAACACTTTTGGCTTCTTATTCGAAACGTACCTACAACATGATGGGAAGTTATGCATAGGCCTCAAATCTCATATCATAACGTGATAATAAAGAGTAGTAAACAAACCCCATATTATATCAATTTATTTCAATTGAAATTTTGTAATAATTTTAACTTTATTAATATATTCGAGTGTTACATTTCTTTACTTATTTATACTTGTTTTGTTCGTACGTATATATTTAAAAATAATTTATAAAAAAGAGGGGGAAAGGATTCTAAAAAAGCTATACGTCACGTGTAGGTGTACCCATGTATAGCGCTCTACGCCACGTATAGGTGTAAAGGTGATCAAAATGTTGGTTGTTTTGGAAAAAAATAACTCATACGTGACGTGTAGAACCATATGCCATGTGTAGTTACTAAATGACACCTTGTATGTCTAAGAATGTTTTTTACCCCTGTCACACCCCAATTCACGCGCATGACATGCAATATCACAATACACAATGATATAAATCAGAAGACTTAACATTCAAGACCACAATCTAAACTGAATTTAAAATTTTGACAATTGAAAACATAATCCAAACATCATTGTGTCAAAATCCTCAAACACATAATACATATACTGTCCCTGACAGTTTAACATAATCTCTATTTTCTATATGAAGATCTTATTTAACTCTAATCATTAAATCTCTTTGACTAGCTAGTGCCTTCCGGCACTTCCTGCACAACCTTTTTCATATTTATGGGTTTCGTAAATCTTTCTCTATTCCGAGATATGCTTAATCTAAGTTTGGTTCCAAATAGTTTTTCACTTCATTTCGCTTCCAGTTTTAGCAACGGTTCGTCACGACTCCCATTCTCCAAAACTTGGACATTTTCCAATGTTACCATATTTCCTTCACCAACCCAAAAAACCACCTCTCTCTTTTTTGATGCGTCAATCACGCTTTTAGGGCCGAGGGGTTACAACCCCTATGCACGTTGTATGGTGCTATACGAGACGTATAAGGTGGCGGCAATGATGATTTGAATTAAGGGGTTTCTTGTTAACGGGACTTTTTATTTATATTTTCACCACCACATATATAAGGTAATACCAAATCTATAAAGGGTTGTGGGGCATCATGTTCTAAACCACTTAGAATCCAATCGATCTATCTTATTGCAACCCAAAACTGAACTTTTTAACATAATATAAAGGGGATTCATTTATTTAACCCTTTAAACACATTATATTTTAATGAAAAAATTCAAAGCATACTTTCATTGGTAACTAAAAAATAAAAGTTGCAGATTACTAAAACAAACAAACAACTACTCGACATCTAGGTGACTCAAATGCTCAAGGCGGCCAATATACTTGGTTAGATCAGCCAAATATATCGTATTCGGTTCTTCTTCTTGTGCAACAACATCAGCGACAACTAAGGCAAGAAATTGAAAATCACCATCGTCGCTTGAAGAAAGTGTATAGTCCGTTATCGAAGAGGAGATGCTCATTATGACTTTTTCTTTATAAATTATGTAGGAGTAGGGTGTAGATTGTGGTGTAAATTGGGGTATATATAAGGGTTAATTTTTTTAATAAAATAACCTAACTCCATCCCCCTCTCAAAGTTGTGCACACCTTCAACGTTTAAGAAAAAATATAGTTCAATGGCGATATGGGGTGTGGTTTCAATGGGTTGGTGAATTTAACCTGATGTGTTGGAGCGGTGTTACCCACCTACCCCTCGAACTTGTGAGCTGAACCCAATGACACCCCATTCACCCTAATATCTAACTTGAGTTATAATGTTTTTGTTAAGCATGTTAAATACAAGTTTTATAACACTCACCTTTAGACATATTATCGTTCATTAGACGCTATTAATAATATAATTGAACATGAAGTTAACTTGGTACTTTAGGAGCTAGAAAATAAAATGATATTATACATTATTAATAATAATTCAACATGATGTTAACTTGGTACTTTGGGAGCTAGAAGACTGATACTACTGGATTAGTTACGTCGTTTCACTAAATATCTTATTAACAAAATCAATTTGAGGGAAATTTTGTTAATGAAAAAAGAGTGTAGTGTGTATAATATTCCCCTCAAACAAATAAAGGTCTTTAAGTCAACCGACTACAATCTTCTTTTATAACTCCTTGACTTATCTTTGATATAGTCGTCTTTGATTTTGATTGTTGCATCTTGCGTTATCTCCACATAGCATAGTCGGGCTTCTTTTATCGACTCTAAGGCTACTCGCAACCATCATGTCTTCTTATTTTTTTCGTGTGACACATCAATGTCATATCAGTTTTTCTTATTTTCCCTAATTTTTTCTAGATTTTTTTTGTTCTACATGGTGTCATCCTAGTTTTCTTTGTTTTTCCATTCTTTTTCAAAAATGGTTGGGTTGTGCACCAAGTAGCAGCTCCATGTAACATAGGGCGTGGTGTTCTCGACCAACCCCGGTTTTTCTAGGGTAACTCCTTGATGCTCCCCATCTCCACCTCGTGCCCCCTAACTAACACTCTTCTTGAATATCTTGTCTCATTGGTTATCATGCTAGTTGGATGTCGAGGTCTACGCTAGTCTAATAAGTATTTTCCATTAGCATAATTAGTTAGTTAAAACTCTTGTGTTTTTCTCATAAAATAATATCATGTCTAGCGTCCCTTAAGGATGTCAACTTATCCCTTAATATGCTTGTCGATGCTACCTCATTATAAACCTTGCCTGCAAAACTCCATGGGACAAAACATAGCTAAAGAAAAAAAGAGTACAACTCGCATTTCCTTCCCTTGAAATATTTTACCGTTTATTTAACGCAGTTAACATCATATTTTAGGATAATGTTAAACCGGTAATCATGGGCCTTTACTAAAACTAATTGGCTAGAAAAACTTAGCGACGGAAAAAAGAGTATAACATGTTGTATTTGAGTTATATTTCGCTAGCATGATGTGTTGCAAACATATCTTGTTTTAATAGTATTTCATCGTACTTTATAATTGTTTTTCATATTCTTTTTATTAGATTTTACAGGTCGTTAGAAGCTTACGTGAGAGAAACAAGTGGAAAAGACAGAAAATTGGAGTTAAAACGTCAAAAATACAATAATTCAAAAAAGTGTGTTGCTAGTGGACAGCCTGCGGTCCGCAGGCTATTATCCCTGCGGTCCGCAGGGAGCGCTGCGGTCCCCAGGGACTTTTGCCTGCGGTCCGCAGGGTGCTGAGCTGCATTGAAAACTTACGGTTTTAAATGTTTTGCATGGGTTTTTGACCTAATCATCTGGTGACGGCTGTGTTCGAGTTCCAAAAACATTTTGGAGCAACTTGAAAGCGTTTTGGAGCAATTGGAAGGCTTGGAACGAAGATTGGAGCGTGTTTTGCTTGGATTTGTACGCGTTCTTCGTTCGGGTTTCTTCGTTTCTTAGTTTTATTCAATTTTTCAGTTTTTATGAACTTTGTCTATCTTTTTGAATCTGTTATGAACATGGTTGTTGGCTAGTTTTCATTATCTACCTAGATTAGGTGACAGTTGACTCGGTTTGATACGTTTTCGGTTTGTTTGGATTGTTTGACGAATTCTATTGTATAAAGGCTCGTGATTTATGATTAATGATGCATATAACTTATGTTTAAATCTGATTTGGTTCATATTCATGCTTCTCTTGTGATTTTGGTTGATTTACTTTCGTGTTATTGACTAGGATTGCATGTTAGGATCATTACTTGGTGTCTTGACCTAGACGGATTGATCACCCGTAGGAGTGTTCGTGTTTTGAGTTAGATTTAAGAGGTTTGCTCGTCTTGAGTCCGAGAGGAGATAGTCGATTGGTTGGTGGAGTTAGCGGTTTGGGTAACGAGTGCATGAAAGTGACTTGTCCTAAAATTTAATAGCTCTTCTTGTCAATCCATGTTATTTGTTTTTGTCACGAGTTTACTCAGTGTGTCTAGAGTTGCTTAGGGTGACCTTTTCACATCGTGTTTGTTGAGACCGAGAGGTAAAACGACATTAGAGTACGTAGGATTTCAGAGAGTTTTGAGACCGAGAGGTGAGAGATAATCTGTCCAGTGATTTAATTGATTTAGGACGTATTAGTGAGTCTGAGAGGAAATCTGGTATGTCCATTTAAGATACTGGAGTCAAACAGTCAGTTAGTTCGCGTTTAGTCAAACCATTTAACCCGATACCGAGTCTAGGTAGTGCTTTCTCGTATTTCATATCCTTTAGCATTTTCGTTAATTTGCATTTTGATTATTTGCCTAGAGTAATTTAGTTATTTATTTAGTATTTTTGCATGTTTTAGTAGTTTGAGTTGCTTGCATCGTCCATTTGTTACTTGTTTTATTTGGTTAGTTTAGTCGTTTACTCGCTTCCTTTTATTTTATTATAAATACTTTAAATAATCATCGGTTAGGATTCGATAATAGTTTAGTAACAAGGGCCGCCCATTTATTCGTGTCCACGGTCGATACTTGGCTTACTTTCTATACTATACGCGACCAGTACACTTGCCGAGTGTGCGTAGTTGAAGAGTGAGTTGTTTAAATATTTAAAACTTGGTTTTTATAATTAAAGATATATTTTCACACATCAAGTTTTGGTGCCGTTGCCGCGGACACAATTTAGACGACTTTGAGAACGACTAGAGTCGGAGGTCTAACCACCCTTGTTTGCTTTTCTTTTTGTTTGCTTAGTTGTTTTTATTTTTATTTTTAGGCATTTAGTTATTTTATTTATTTGTTTTGTTTATCTGTTTCTTAGGCTTAGTTCTTTATTTGCATGCTTTAGGATTAATTTTTATTTTATTTTCATTGCATTTTCTCGTTTAGTGTCTTCAGTTGTATGCAAAATATTCGCCGGACCCGATCTACAGGTTCTGCTGAGTTCGAGGGACTTTCTGACCCAGAGCTTTTGTTTCGTAGGAGACGTATTTTTCTTGTTACTGAGGAGATGGTAGGTGCACCACCGAGGAGGACTCTTTCTGACTACGCCAAACCCCCTGCTAATGGAGGAGTGCGAGCCCCTGTGATACCACCGACCATCGATGCGAATAATTTTCAGATCCCTTCTCATGTTCTTTCCACCATTTCTTCTTCTGTTCAGTTCCACGGGCTATCTCATGAGAACCCACACACTCACATCAATCGGTTTCAGCGTGTCTGTGACACGTTCAAAATCAATGGTGTGAATGATGACGCGCGCCTCACGCGTTTGTTTCCTTTCTCTCTAGCGGACAAAGCCGCCACTTGGCTTGAGTCCTTACCACCTGGTTCTATCACCACCTGGGATGATGTGAAGGAGAAGTTTCTAGCTAAATATTACCCACCGTCCAAATCTGCTCATCAGAGGAGCCTCATTCATTCATTAAGCAGAAACCATGAGAGTCGTTTTTGGACGCATGGGAGAAGTTCAAGAGGCTTTGCAACGATTGCCCCTATCATGGTATTGAGTATTGGAAGTTGGCTGAGAAGTTTTATAATGGTTGCGACTATATCTACAGAGAGAGGTTAAACACTGCCTCGGGTTGGAGCATGTTCAACACCAAAACACTCGAGGAGTGTATGGAGCTGTTTGAGGATTTGGCGATGTCGAGCTATCAGGATGCGGATGAGGGAGGACATAAAGGTGTGTTGCAGGTGGACTCGAGTATAACGTTAGTAGCACAGGTGGAGGCGTTATCTAGGATTGTGAAGGATCTGCAGTTGAAGACGGATAGGTCGTGTGAGATTTGTAAGGGAGGACACAACACCGCGGATTGTAAGGTTACTCAGGAGCAGGTGGATTACTTCGGAAATCATAACTGCAGGACTTTCTTCGGACAGAACAATCAGGATTGAAGGAGAGATCAGGGCTCGAGTTGGAGAGGACGGCAGAGTAAGGGGCCATATCAGAGTTTCGCGCAGTCTAGTGGAGAGAAGAAGACACCTAGTATTGAGACACTTCTTGTGCAGTTTCTAGAGAAGGATGAGAGGCACCATGAGGAGATTCAGGCTAAGTTTCAGGAGCAGGGCATGATGATTCAGATTCAGGGAGCAGCATTGCAGAACTTGGAGCGTCATGTTGGTTAGATTGCTGAGATACTTCGAGTAGGAAGGAGGGTGCATTACCGAGTTCCATCGACACGAACCCGAAGGGGTTTGTGAAGGAAGTCACTACTAGGAGTACTCGAGGAGTTGTGGTTCAACCGGTTGCGGATGATGATGAGCCGATGGATGAGGAGATTGAGATGGAGGCAAACCCTGGTCAGGTGTAACCGAGGCTGCGCCCAGCAAGTACAACACAACCAGCGGTGTCCCCTTAGAGAGAGTCCGTGCGAGTGTTTTGAACCTCCTCTTCCATACCCCGCTCAGTTGCGGAAGAGCAAGGATGATGAGCAGTATAAGAAGTTCCTTGACATGCTTCGTCAGATTCATATTATTATTCCTTTTGTCGAGGCATGCTATCTAATAAGACAAAACTTGAAGCATTGTCTGTTGTGGTGCTTAATGAGGCGTGTTCTACAGTTCTGAGCTCGAATTTGCCTCAGAAGATGACGGACCCTGGTAGCTTTACTATTCCGTGTGTGATTGGAGGTATGACTGTTAAGAGCGCTCTTACGGATCTAGGTGCTAGCATTAACCTCATGCCAGATTCTATATATCTTAAGCTAGGCCTATACGAGCCCACACCGACTGAGATGAGTTTCCAGGTTGCGGACCTCTCCGTTAAGTATCAGCGAGGGATAGTGGAGAACATGCTGGTAAGGGTCGACAAGTTCATTTTTCCGGTGGACTTTGTCATTCTAGACATGGACGAGGACGAGCACATTTCGTTGATTCTTGGCCGTCCATTTTTAGCTACCGTGCATGCTTTGATTGATGTATACAGTGGTAAGCTGACCCTTAGTGTGGATGAGGAGCGAGTGACCTTTTATGTGAATCGGGCCATGGAGCACTCGCGAGGATAGGATGACACATTGTATTTTCTAGATACGATCATGTCGCATGTAGGCGAGTTCTTGAGTGATATATGTTGCAGAGACGCTTCAGATGTGCAGGTTCTGAACCGAGCAGGTTCGGAGAGAGAGATTACTGCGATTGCAGTTGAGGAGGTTGCGAATATTGAGGTTTCTGAGGTTGAGAGTTCTTAGGTTGTTAAGCTTTCGTAGTTGCTGAGGAGTTTGAGGAGATTGAGAGGCTTGAGCCTAAGGAGAAGCCGTCTGTTGAGAGCCCACCGTCGTCATTGGAGCTTAAGGAGCTCCCATCTCACTTGTAGTATGCATTTTTAGACGAGGAGAGGCGTTTACCTGTGATTATCATTGCAGATCTGTCTACTGAGGAGAGGACTGAGTTGCTTCGTGTGTTGAAGGCACACAAGCAGGCGATTGCATGGAAGCTGATGGACATAAAGGGTATTAACCCTTCTTTCTGCATGCATAAGATTCTGATGGAGGAGGACTATAAGCCGAAAGTGCAGGGACAACGTAGATTGAATCCCAAGATGCAAGAAGTTGTGAAGAAGGAGGTGCTTAAGTTGTTAGATGCGGGGTTGATTTATCCGATTTCTGATTTCCCATGGGAGTCCCGTGCAGGTTGTCCCCAAGAAAGGGGTATGACAGTTGTGACTAACGAGCGTAACGAGTTGATCCCTACTAGGACAGTCACGGGTTGGCACGTGTGCATCAACTTACCATCGCATGCCCTTTGGGTTGTGCAACGCTCCAGCTACTTTTCAGCGTTGTATGGTTGCGATATTCCATGACATGATTGAGGACTTTATGGAGATATTTATGGATGATTTTTCTGTGTTTGGTAGTTCGTTTGATCATTGTCTTAGGAATTTGGAGAGGATGTTAGCTAGGTGTGAGGAGACTAATCTGATGCTTAACTGGGAGAAATGCCACTTCATGGTGCGAGAGGGTATAGTTTTAGGGCATAGGGTATCTCAGGTGAGCATTAAGGTCGATAGGGCCAAGGTGGAGACGATTTCGAGACTTCCTCCACCTACGAGTTTCTATAGACGTTTCATACGCGATTTCTCCAAAATTGCGCGGCCAATGACCCAATTGCTTGAGAAGGATGTGCCTTTTGTGTTTTCTGAGGAGTGTGTGAGAGCGTTTGAGTTGTTGAAGGAGAAGTTAGTGAACGCTCCTATTATGGTAACCCCCAATTGGTCTTTACCATTTGAGTTGATGTGCAATGCGAGCAATTTCGCAGTGGGGGCGGTTTTGGGTCAGCGGAAGGATAAACACTTCCATCCGATTTACTATGCGAGCCGGACTTTGAATGACACGCAGGAGCACTACACCACCACGGAGAAGGAGTTGTTAGCGGTAGTCTTCGCGTTTGATAAGTTTCGATCATATTTGGTTCTGTCCAAAACCTTGGTTTATACTGATCATGCAGCGGTTCATTTCCTGTTCTGCAAACATGATGCTAAACCACGCCTCATTAGGTGGATTCTGCTACTTCAGGAGTTTGACATAGAGATTAGGGATAAGAAGGGAGCAGAGAATATGGCAACTGATCATTTGTCTAGGTTAGAGAGTGGAGATAATAAGCAGAGTGGAGTTCAGATTGATGATAGGTTCCCTACCGAGAGTTTGATGGTAGTTAGTATGCGTGAGGATGAGTGCCCATGGTTCGCGGATTTTGCGAACTATTTATGTGATGGGACGTTGGCGCCTGACCTGACTTATCAGCAGCAAAAGAAATTCTTCGCTGATGTTGAGCGGTATATTTGGGATGATCCATATCTGTATAGGATTGGTGCTGATGAGATACTGCGTAGGTGCGTGCCTGAGAGTGAGGTTGAAAATATTTTGCGAGCTTGCCATGAGGGTGCGACTGGTGGTCATAATGGTGCGGGTTACACGACCAAGAGGATAGTGGTTTTTACTGGTTGACGATTCATCAGGATGCGCAGGAGTTGATTAGGAGGTGTGATGCTTGTCAGAGGAGTGGAAACATTTTGCGTAGGCATGAGATGCCCCAAAACCCTATTCAGGCTATTGAGGTTTTCGATGTTTGGGGCATCGACTTTATGGGCCCGTTCCCCGTCTCTCGAGGGAACAAGTTCATTTTGGTAGCCGTGGACTACGTGTCCAAGTGGGTTGAAGCCGAGGCTCTTCCCACTAATGATGCGCGAGTGGTTGTTAGGTTTCTGCGGAGGTAATTTACTAGGTTTGGGGTGCCTAAAGCACTTATTGTGATCGTGGTACTCACTTCTGCAACGCGCAGATGGAGAAGGCGTTGCAACGATATGGGGTCACCCATAGAACTGCGACTGCCTAACACGCGCAGATGAGCGGGAAGGTGGAAGTGAATAACCGAGGTATTAAGGGGATTTTAGACAAAACGGTAGGCACGAATAGGAAGGAGTGGTCGGATAAGCTAGATGATGTGCTTTGGGCGTTTAGGACAGCTTATCGGACTTCCACAGGTAGTACGCCTTTTAGGATGGTTTACGGGAAGGCATGTCATTTGCCGGTTGAGTTAGAGCATCATGCGTACTGGGCGCTTCGGACGGTTAATTTGGATGAGCCTAAGGCGGCACGACAGCGGATGGTTGAGTTGCATGGTTTGGAGGAGCTTCGGGATCACGCATACACGCGTTCATATGATTATAAGTTGAGGACAAAGGAGTTACATGATTGACACATTCACGGTGATAAGGAGTTCAAAGTTGGTGATCGTGTGCTTTTATTTAATTCCCGCTTGAGGTTGTTTCCCTGGAAGTTGAGATCGCGATGGTCGGGATCGTTCACAGTTACGAGCGTTTATTCCTATGGGACGGTTGAGGTGGTTGGTAATGACGGTGAAAAGTTCAAGGTAAATGGGCATAGGTTGAAACATTGCATCGGAGGCTCGGACGAGGAGAGAGTTCTTGAGGTGTTGCACCTCGACCCACTTCGCGAATAAGTGTGGGGATGAGTCGGGCTGAGGACTCGTTAAACTTCGCGTTATCGGGAGGCAGCCCGGATTGTACGGGTTGGTTTCTTTCATTTTCTTTGCATTTTTATTAGCCTTTAGTTAATTTCATTTTAATTTATTGTTTATTCTTGTTACTAACCGTTTAACGAGTGTTTCATGAATTCGAGCCCAGGGAATCATAGCATATACTTCCAGGTACGTAAATATATTTTTCTTGGAATTTTTGGTGGTCCGGTGCAGGTTATACGCGACAAACGGGTCGAAATGGGTGAAACAAAAACAATTCAGCAGGCTGTGCAGACCTGCGGTCCGCAGGCCAAAACCCCTACGGTCCGCAGGGAGTTCCTGCGGTCCGCAGGGGATTACCAAGAAATTTTTTTTAACAAAACGAGGAACATCTCTTTCAAACATCACCACCACACCAGCCGATGTTCAAACCCATCATCGCTGGTACTACCACATCGCCAGTTACGCCACGCCACCACCTCTCCCACCCTATCACCGTCGCGCCACTCTTACCCCACCACCTATCACCTCCGATTTAACCATACCGCACCACCACATCCTCCGCACCACCACGTCGCTGGTACTACCACATCGCCAGCCTCACCACCTCGCCGCACCACCACATTTTCACCACTATACCACCGCCACTTCCACAGCCTCTTTAACCCTCACATCCTCATTTCAGGTTTGTTCGTTCACGCGAGTAACGGACCAGCTGCGTTATCTCTCATTTCACGGGGTTACGGGTCACTAGATCTGTATTGTTTTTGCATTCACTCGTTTCAGTCGGTCGCATTTCAGGTACGTTTTTCTTTATTATTTTTAATTAATTTTTAGCGTTAGATTGTTGCAGTTTTTTGATGTTTGAATTGTCCATTTGTTGGTGTCGGGTTGAAATTTGATGTCGGTTGGAGTTTATGACTTTACTTTAGCATTGAGTTCTTGTGGTGTGATAGGAGTTGTGTTGGATCTAGTTGGCATGTAGTTACTAGTGATTTGGTCATTAGTCGGATGTTTGGGGTTAGTGCTAGAGTTTTGTTGGGGAAATGCTTGAAATGTGTTTGGTTGTTATTGGCTCGTTGATATGATTTAGGTGAAGCCGGGTTAGTATCTTTGGACTTACTTTGAGTTTATGTTGTTAATAGTGTGGGAATTGGAATAGCATAATATGGACTTGTTGCGAGTTATTTTGCTAGACCTTTTTGGTGAGTTGTTACGATTGCTACCTACTTGGTTACTTGTTGGTTTTGCGTTGTCCGGTTGCATTGTTCATGGTATTCTTATTTATGTTGTTAGTTAGCAATTTTGATTAGTATAGCTTATTCAAGTGTTTGGATGGACTTACTTGTTAGCGTTGGAATTGCCTATCTTTTGTGAGAAATTTGTTGAGTTGTGAATGGATTTTTAAGCAAAATCAAAGCGGACATTTCGAACTCGAAACTCGACATATTTTATTTATTTCTTTTTGTGTCTTTTTGTTAGTTGTTAGAGTCGGGTGTAGGTTGCTTGGATTGGGTATTTGACTTGGAACATCTCGCCCGTACTCAATCTCTATTCGGGTGAGATTGGTCCGCGTTAGTACTTACTTATCAAGTCACCTATGATTTTTTTCTTACTTTTATTTTTGTCTTTTACTTTTAAACTCCACCATGACAGAAATTCTATACGGTTGAGTTTCTTACATATATATATATATATATATATATATATATATATATATATATATATATATATATATATATATATATATATTATATATATATATATGTATATGTATATATATACATATATATATATAGGGAGTTGTTAACTGACTTATCTTCTAGTTTGGTAATGATTTGTGCAGATATGGCAGACGGTGGAAGACAAAGGCGTGTTCGAGGCCGTACGGGGAACCGTTGCAGCGTGCACGCTCAGCAGCCAGAGGATCCGGAGCCCGGTCCTATCTTACCAGGTCTATCCTATACCGGACCAGATACCGACGCGATCGAGGAGGCGATTGGGCAGGTCGCAGCTACTCATGAGCTCGACCCGAACCATGCCGCAGCCTTCGCTGCCGATCTAGATCATCCTATTCACCCACTGCTGCGATTCACATCGGAGACAACGTACCAGGTTTCTTATAGCTCGATATCCCTTTAACCATTGATGACCCCTAGGACAATTGATTCGGATTTACTGAGAGACATAGGAGCTGAGGGTAGAGTTCGGGGTTTGATAGATGATCGGTGGGTTGCCATTTCTTACACCGACCACCACTCAGTATTTAGAGCTTACACTAGAGTTTCTATCCATTGTTCGGTGGAACATGCACCCACTCACCAGTGCACACTCAGTCAGGTTCAATCTCAGACGCTGGATGTATCACATGACATTCGGCGAGTTCGCAGTCCGTATGGGACTCCACACACCGGCGGAGGTCGCCGATCCTTTGTACGTGACTCGATTGAGGGGGAGTTTCAGGACTGAGTCGGACGGTATGGGCAGTTCTTTTCGGGTATTCCCGCATCTCACATTCGTGACCCAGCCCTTCAATTGATACACATGAATCTAGCATGTACACTACTAGGTCGCCAGATGGGGATCGAAAAGGTCACATACCAGGACCTTTTCATTTTATTTTGTATTGTGGAGAGACGGTCTGCCAACCTTGGCACGATTATGGCATTTTCTATGCAGCGGCCGTCTCCATCTGGGGCAGGAGCTCGACTAGCGTTTGGTCCGTATATTTTTGCGTTGCTGCGAGTTTAGATGTTTTGAGCGTTATCCACCGGTTGTTTTGATTGCAGGTCCTCTCGCATGGGGGATTACTTACCAGGACCTACAGGGTATGTTTTGCGCCCCAGTCGATGGACCGAGGAGGTTGTTGAAGCCTGGGGAGGCATTTGTAGGGCAAGTGGCAGAGGGTGATGGGCCACTGGCAGATCAGGAGGGCATGCCACCTCAGCGTGGGCGTGGACGTGCTCGTGCTCGTGGTAGAGCATGCGGTCGGGGTGCTCAAGGACAGGTTACTTTAGAGCAGATTCAGGAGGAGCAGCTTGCTCAGCATATTGTACTTACACATCAGGGTGCTCAGATTACGCGGAAGGAGGGCATGATGGCCGAGTTGCTTCGTCACTACTACCTTCCTGTTCCACCACCGGTCACCAGACGATCAGCATAATGAGGAGTAGCTGCTAGAGGTTTTTGGTTTGATCATTCTATATCATGTGTACTTTATTTTGCATATTATTCGATTGGGTTGTATATTTACTACTTTGATATGGTTGTACGGGGGGATGGGATGATTGGACAGATACTTGTATCTTGTACGCTGTATTTTATTTATCTATGCTTGGTAGTTTAATTTGCCCATTGATGTAAGGCCCCGTTCCCGGGACGCCTACAGTTGGTCATTCATCGCACTCAAAACATATAATTACATTTTTCCTTTCGTAAATCGTTGCAGCGGAAACATTAAAAACATAATTTCATTCCATCAAAATTACTTTTGCACAATAGTACAATCGATCCTTTGACAATATCATTTTACATTTATTACAAAGACATTAAACATAGTGGATGCCATCCAAAATACGCTGAGTAGCCGCCCCGTGCCATCCTCAGCAACATACCTGCCAACTGGAAACACATCAAAGTCAGCGTTGCTGAGTGAGTTCTAGTTTTATAATAAAACTGACTTTTCTTTCGTAAAACCGTTCTTTACTTTCTTTGTAAAAACATTCGTTACATACATGCGATCACACATCATACGTACATACAGGTAATATCGTTATTATCTTCATCATTACGTTCGTTACGTTCATCATTCATTGTACATTATTATCTTTCAATTCATCATATCACGCTTTATACCTGGCCACCAATAATCCTTACTCGCCTCTCGATTCATCTGACGGCTGAGATATTAGTATATCCACACACCTTACATTGGCCAAATAGGCGACACATCCACGCCTCATGGATCGCTAACCCCTTCACCTTATGATGTACGCCTATCCACCCAAGTCTGTCCTGAACGGTCTAGCAAGAACAAACGTTTCCTCAATTCTATCCCGCAATCCTCTAGGGCATCTAGGTAACCTAGAAGATTCATTAATAGCAACCTCTACATCAAAGGGCTCATCGATGTTCCTTCTCCTAACATGACACATTCTACATAAAGCAGTAGGAACGAGACTACTACTAGCATCGCATTCAAATCATAGATGCACACATTTTAAATTACCGGAAACGTACCTGACGTCAAGTCGAAGTCCGCTCTGGCCTCCTCTCGGTCGTGGCAAAAGCTCTAACCTTCACCCTTTGTTCCCTTTCCTCGCACCGGAGCCTCCTGCCTTCTGCTTCTTGCAATCCCTGCTCAGGTGTCCAGTCTCGCCACAGTCGTAGCACTTAGCCGTGCGGCAATCCCTCACCCTGTGGCCTTCCTTCCCACACTGGAAGCAGACGTTCAGTCCCCACTTGCATTCCCCCTCATGGTCTCTACCACACTTTCTGCATGCTTCTCCTTTCCTTTCTATTCTCTTTCGATCATCGTCCCTCGACGTCGTACCTTCATACACAAATCCCTCATCATTATCTCGCCTTCCTTTCCCCTTCTTAACATAGGCTCGCTCCTCGCCTTCGTCTGTCATCGCCATCGCCCGCTCGTCGTACAATCTTCCCGCCAGGTCAACCGCCGACCTAACGTGCTCAGTCGGGCAGCGATCATGTGCCTGCGGATATCCGTCACCAAGCCCTGAATATACCTCTTGATCTTTCGCGAAAGAGGTGTCACCTGATCCGGCACCAGCCGCGCCACTTCATTAAACTTGGTAGTGTATTGCTGATGCGTCATTGTTCCCGCTTCCAGTATTAGGAACTCTCTTTCAACTTTATCCATCTCATGGTGAGGACATAACTCCTCAATCACCAGCCTCTTCAACTCTGACCATCTCATCCTTCCGATAGCCCTGCTTCCCTCAACTTGGACTATGTTGTCCCACCAGCACAAAGCTGAGTCCACAAAAGAGTGGGTAGCAAATTTTACTTTCTGATCTTCCCGACACTCGCTGATATTTAAAACGGCTTCCATCCATCTCACCCATCGGTGAGCAGCAGCAGCAATGCCATTACCATCAAAAGTAGGGGGCTTGCATCATTGAAACTCCCCATAGTTACAGCCTCGTTAGACTCTTCCTCTTCTTCTTCCTCTTCGTCATCGTTTCAGTCTCGGGCCGTCTCCTTTCGCCCGAAGGTCTACCCCTTTCTCTCCTCTCCTCATCTCTAACAGTCTTTATCACTTCGGTCACCACAGACGGTAGAATCGTCTGCAAGACCTGATGCACTTCCTCCACGACCGCCTCTCTCATCGAGGCCCTCTGATTAGCATTCTCATCACCGCCCTCCGGATAAGGGGTCTTGGGTTCTTCATGAACTACTCTTTCAGCCCTAGACCTTCCTCTTGTGACCCGTGGTTCAGCACCACGTCCACCGCCACCTCGAGAAACCTTAGAAGATCTACCACCGGCTATTCTCTAAACACACTGAAAGATTCAAACACTAACACGATCATTCAAGGAACAACTCAGTTTATGTCAAGTATAGTAAGTCCCTAATTACAGTGGCCAGTTGTGATTAGCCACTTACTTTACTCTTCATACTCCATGTATTACCTGTCCTGACTACATCAGTATTTAAATCTACATACAACACATAACCACATACCATGCGCACATAAAACCGGTTAACTTTTAAGAAAATACCTGATGGCACGCAACTACTCAGTTTGGCATCCCATTCCCCTTTCCGTCCCATTCTCAATTTAAGATTAGGTTTTTGAAAATATTTACCCAATTCACTTAAACTTTGGCTCTGATACCAACTTGTAAGGCCCCGTTCCCGGGACGCCTATAGTTGGTCATTCATCGCACTCAAAACATATAATTGCATTTTTCCTTTTGTAAATCGTTGCAGCGGAAACATTAAAAACACAATTTCATTCCATCAAAATTACTTTTGCACAATAGTACAATCTATCCTTTGACAATATCATTTTACATTTATTACAAAGACATTAAACATAGTGGATGTCATCCAAAATACGCTGAGTAGCCGCCCCGTGCCATCCTCAGCAACATACCTGCCAACTGGAAATACATCAAAGACAGCGTTGCTGAGTGATTTCTAGTTTTATAATAAAACTTACTTTTCTTTCGTAAAACCGTTCTTTACTTTCTTTGTAAAAACATTCGTTACATACATGCGATCACACATCATACGTACATACAGGTAATATCGTTATTATCTTCATCATTACGTTCGTTACGTTCATCATTCATCGTACATTATTATCTTTCAGTTCTTTCTAGATCCTGTCAGACTTTACCCTCTTCGTGGCACTCAGCCACGATTACTGAGGTCGAGTGACAAGGATCCCATTTCGCACATCATTAGGATATTTCGTTAACGTTCGATTCATACTTTGTTCTTTCATTCATCCCTGTGCTCGCTACTCTTTATTACTCGAATCTTGTCTCATGCAATATCCCCGACTCATGCTTGAAAGCTGATGCTGTGCCGGGACCTGCTCACAAGCCCCCGACTCATGTCCGAAGACTGACACAACACCGGCATACGCGACAAAGATCCCATATGAGTCAATCACAGGGATTGAACTCTATCCGAGTCTGTTGCAACACAAAGTCACTCACCTCATTATCTCGTCTCATGCAATATCCCCGACTCATGTCCGAAGACTGATACTGTGACGGGGCCTGATAAACAAACCCCCTACTCATGTCCGGAGACTGACACAGTACAGGGATACGCGACACGGATCTCATCATCCGTCACTTTCATCATATGCAATACTCCCGAATCATGTCCGAAGACTGATACTGTGCCGGGGCCTGCTCACAAACCCCCGACTCATGTCCGAAGACTGACACAGTACCGGAGTACGCGACAAGGACCTCTTTCGAGTCTGTTGTGACACAGAGTCGCTCACCTCATACATATGCTTGCAAGCCTTTCATTCGTTCATTCGTTCATTCATTAATGCATGCATTCTTACTTCATGTTCCTCTTTCATTATCTTTCACTTTACATTACATAATACTTCATTCATTCATTAACATGACACGTAAAGCCACAAGAAGGATAAACATACATCATAATAAGGAACATAACATAAACCTAAACATACAGCATCATCATACATACACATCAATCATACATCACATCACACACATCATACATACTATGCATCACACGCACCACCATGCCTAAAATCACACATAACATCATACATATCATTATCATCAACATCATCAAGGAAATCCATCTCGACCATCATCTCTCAAAGTCCCTCAAAACTCCTGTGCGCATAAACCCTATTCGGGCGTATGGGCACCCTCCAATCGCATGGCCTTCAGGGCGACTGAACACTTAGGCGAATGGGCATCTATGCGAATGGACTATGGGCGAATGGACATCTATGCGTATGGACTCTCAATCGCATAGCTTTCATGCGTATGGCCTTCAGTCGCATGACTTCAAGCGTATAGGCTTCAGTCGTATACCCTTCGTGCGAATGAACCTCAGTCGCATGGCCTCCACGCGCATGGACTTCAGTCACATAACCTTCATGCGAATGAACCTCAGTCGCACAATCTTTCAATCGCATGACTCCCCAGCACATGAACTTCAGTCGCATGACCATCGTGCGTATGGACCTCAGTCGCATGGCAAGCGTGTGCATGGACCTCAGTCGCACTCCAATCGGCCGAATGGCCTCCAATCGCCCTCCAGTCGGTCGCCTAGCCCTAGCTGATGCAGAATGTTGTTCAACCCGACTACAGCCGCGGGTTTTCGGCCTCCAACCTCTTCCAAACTGAAGATCATGTTAGGTTGGACTCACTTTAGTATAGATGTTTACTTTACATTGTAATAGGACTTTTGTTAGTTTCATTTTGTATTTTCTTAGTAATTAGCAGTTTTGGCAGTCCAGCGAAACTGTGAGCGAATCTATACATTCGCTCACAGTTTGCTGTTTTGGTTTACCCGGCGAACTTGTGTTCTGCCGGGCGAAACTATAGTTTCGGCATGACAGTTTCGCTGGTAGCGAAACTGTCAGCGAAACTATGACTGCTATATATACAATTGTCATTTCACTTTGTATGGTAAGCTTGCAAAACCCTAATCGTGGATTTCTGTTGCAAGCTACCATTTCTGAGCAGTCTCTTATTGAAATACTATTGTGCTTGTTGTTATTGAGTGATATTGTTCATTTGAGTATCAATTATGTCTTGATTCATCTTATTCATTCTCAATTGTTGTTGTTTGGATTGTGTGTTTGATATTGATCAAATTATCATATCAATTGTACTGTTCATCGATCACATGGACCAACAATATGGTATCAGAGCCTTAGTGCTCTTGATTTGTTGAGTTTTTGTGGTTTTGGTCAATATCTAGTTTCAATCAATTTTCATTGGATTATCAGCTGTTTTTGGCATGGAAATTGATTGAATTATGCTTGTTCTTGATTGAGGAAGATTCTATAATCATCAGATCTCAAATTCATTGAGTTTTGGATGATTTCAGATTGATTTTGAGGTAAAAAAGGGTTTTGAGATCGACCAGCGAAACTACTGTTCTTACAGCGAAACTGTCATCTTCATTCAGCGAAATTATGAGTTATTTTGGATCTGAAGTTGTTTTCTAGAGTTTCAGCGAAAGTACTCCCTTGAACGAAAGTTCAATAGTGTTTTTGACCAATCTTCAAGCGAAATTGTTGTCGAATTTATTTCTGAACGAAAGTTCAAGCTTGTTTCCTGCGAAGTTAGTAGCGAAACTAAGCAATTGTTGTCTCTGTTCAAGCGAAAGTGCTGCTGAAATTGCAAGCGAAAGTGTCTGCGATAGTATTGTTTCAGCGAAACTGTTAATCAAGTCACCTCTTTCAGCGAATTTGTCAGCGAAATTATCAACTTGTCTGCCGAAACTATCATGTCGAAATTAACTACTCTTACACTTGCGGATCTTGAAAGTGTTGCTCCTAATAGACCTCCAAGACTCATTAATGGAGATAATTTTGAAGATTGGAAGAGATGTCTCAAAGCTTTCTTTTTCTACACAGATCATAATCAATGGGAATCAATTATTTCAGGTCCTCATATACCTACGGTTACGGTTGGTGATGTCGTTTCTCAGAACAAAGACCCATCTTCTTATACTGAAAGAGATCTGAAATTGATTGATCGTGATCAAAAAGCTTTTGGTGCTCTAACTCTCTGCTTGGCTCCAGATATCTACAACCGTTTTGCAGAACATAAAAATGCTAAATCCCTTTATGATGCTCTCTGTGAATTCTATGATGGGAATGCAGATCTGGTAAAAGATAAGAGTATCCAAGCTGAAAAGGAGTTCAATTCGTTTGTAGGATACAAGAATGAAAGTTTGACAGATCTTACAAATCATTTCTTAACCGTCTCAAGCACTCTGAAGAAGTATGATGAAAGACTCTCCAACAGTGAACAAGTTAATAGGCTTCTCGATTCTCTTCCACCACAGTGGAGTCTTCAAGTGAGGATGCTCAAACAAGAAAGAGGTTTTACAGATTATAAGCTGATGGATATCATTAACAAGTTGAAATCTTTTGAGTTGGATATGAAAAGAAGAGAATTTAACCAGACTATGATGCCCACATCTGGTTTTTCTCAAAATGCTGCTTTGTTGTCATCCGTTGCAAACTCTCACATTCAAAATCCAATTCAAGGAGGGAGCAATACAAGTAATTTCTCGAGTGGTAATAGTCATGTTGGAAAAGAATTGGGAAATTCTAAGGTGAATGCTGAAACATCAATTCCATCTGAAACAATGGCTCTTTTTGGAATGTTTGTTCAGAGCTATGAAGCTCTTGTTGCTGGAGAATTGAAAGGTAAAGGAATGACTATGGAGGATATGTATCAGGTTGATCCTGATGATCTAGAAGAAACTGACATTCAATGGCAAATGGCGATGTTAACTTTAAGAGCCCGGAGATTCATGGAAAGAACAGGAAGAAAGAACTTTGGTGGTCAATCATCTACCTCAAAACTAGGATTTGATAAGTCAAAATTGAGGTGCTTTAATTGTAAACAATTGGGACATTTTAAACGTGAATGTCCATTACCAATTGTCACAGATCCTAGTAACACTAGAGTACCAAGATTGACAGCAGAGAAAGAAAAGGAAGAAGGAAATTCAAAAAAGGAGTCAGCCTTGATCTCAAACTTTGACTGGAGTGCAGAGGTGGAAGAAACAAGATCTGAAATAAATCACGCGTTAGTTACTGAGGTTGTGGAAAGTGATGAGATGGAAGTTGATAAAGATGGATTTGTGTTGTTCAAGGAATTCAAAGGAGAAAACGAATCTTCAGTAAAGGAGAAAGAAGAGAAGGCAGGTGGAGAGGAGAAAGAGGAAATTACAGGTTCAGATGAAGAAAGAAATTCAAAAGCTGAGAAAGGAAAAGAGAAGGATGATGCGGCCGCTACTGTTGAGGAAAGGAAATCAAGTACTCCAGTATGCATGTGCGATAAAGCTTTAGCTGCCGAAAGGGTGGTAATGGGACTTCCTTATGAGGTAATACAGGATATGTGCTCATCTGCTTGCAAAATTAGACTTTTTTGGGATTTATAAGGCTAATCGTTTGTTAATTGATAATGAAAAGGATTTAAAACGAATTAATGATGAACTTAAAATGAATGAATCAAAATATTTTGTGAAATTAAATGAGGCTTTAAAAGAAACTGATCATTTAAAAAGAATTGTTTTGGAAAGAAATGTAGAGATTAATACTTTGACTGAACAGGTTGCTCTTGCTGAATTTGAAGCAAGCAAACTTCAGTCAAAGTTAGATAAATGGACTATTTCTGGAATGAAACATGATGATCTTTGTAAATTTCAACAGGGAGCAAGAATTAAAACAGGTTTGGGTTATGAAAATGTACAGGTTTATCCTCCTCCTAGTACATACTGTTATTCTCCTATGCCTGTTCCTCATCCTTCTAATGATTTAATCAAATCAGATACTGACAGTATGTCTGCAGGTTTAGTCGGGAATAACTCTAAGTACATTCGTGAAGACTACGACTATGGACCAACTAGTGGGCTTGGATGCACTAGTTCTAGTACACCTGAAAATCAGCAGTCTGTTTTAGATAATAAGTCTAGTTTAAATTCAGTTTTTGTTTCTAGTTCAAATGTAACAGACTTGAATGTCTCTTGTTCTCTTGATAGTTTTATTCCATCTTGTACTTCAAATCATGATAGTGATGATTTCTGTTCTCGTAATGAATGTAATGAATCTGATGTTTCTCCAAAAACAACTGAGCAACTTAAAATTAATTCTTTCGAAAAGTTCTTCTCTCAACCTATTCCATCTTTCATACCATTAAATATGACATCATCAGAAAAATGCAGTTCGTCTTTGTAACACCCGGAAATTTATTATTTTGAAGCCGGCGAAGAAAGAAAAGAAATAAGTCCAAAGTCGAGGGACCAAACTCGCCAACGAAGAAAAGTCGGGTAATGTGGTGATATGTGTAGGGAGAGGGCAGCCCACTCTCCCCACACTTCACACATTTCAGCTCACAAAGAAGAGAGAAGAGAGAAAGAGGAGAAAAGGGAGAAAAGTGGTGTTTCGGGTGATTCGGGTGTCCAAATCCGTCGAGCGGCAAGCCAAATCGAAGCTCTTATCTTTGTGCTCGATTGTGTGAGTTCTAGGACCCCACTTTTACTTGTTTTCAACTGATTTTGGGGCTGGAAGATGTGCAAAACCCGTTTTTACAAGTGTGTGTGTTTGACCCATTTGGGTGTGATGTGAATGACGTGTTTAGAGTATGATTTCGGGCTTGTGTGTGCTTGTATGGTGTTATGGTATGCATATCTAAGGTCCAGAAGGGTTAATTTAGGCTTAGAATGGGTTTGGATGAGCTTGGAGGCCGAAAATGGCAGATTGGGTTCGGGATGAACTCCATTCTGCATCAGCTAGGGCTAGGCGACCGAATGAAGGCCATACGGCCGAATGAGGGCGATTGAAGGTCATTCGCACGATTGGGATTCAGTCGCACGACTGGGAGTCCAGTCGCATGAGGGTTGTACGACTGAGGGTTCAGTCGCATAGTTGCTTAGTCGCATGAGTCCATTCGCATGAGGTTAGTCGCATAGGTGCCCATTCGCAGTAATCCCATCCGCACGAGGTCCATACGCACGATTGGATGTTCATTCGCATAGATGACCATCCGCATGGGTCCAGTCGCATGATGTTCAGTCGCATGGAGGCCATGCGACTGAAGGGTGTCCATACGCCCGAATGGGGCTGTTGCACTCGAAGGAATGTGTAGTTTGACTTCTGGCCTTCGGGGAAAGGTGCAGATGTAAGTTTGGACGTAAGATAACTCGTAAGAGCATGTAAGAGGATGGTTATGGCCCTAGAGTGCATGTAGGGCATGATGATGATGATGATGATGTTGCATGCTTACGCATATTATGAATGTATGATGTTGCCCTGTATGATGTTGATGAATGTGTATGATATGTTCCTTATTATGATGTATGATTATCTTTCTTATGGCTTTACGTATTATGATGAATGAAATGAAGTATTACGTAACGTAAAGTGGAAGAAATGACACGTCTTGCATGCATAGGATAACGGGTCCTTCTTTGTGATTGACCATTATGTGAAACCTCTACCGCTTACCCTTAGTACTGTGGCATACGTTTAGCTGTTCATTTATTGACTTCGGCCCAGTGGCTATGACTGATCAGTTATCATTAGTACTGTGGCATACGTTTAGCTGTTCATTTATTGACTTCGGCCCAGTAGCTAAGACTGATCGGTTAACCCCAGTACCGTGGCATACGTTTAGCTGTTCATTTATTGACTTCGGCCCGGTAGCTGAGACTAATTGGGGTGTAGCATATGGTATTGGTATGGATGGTGTTCGATGCGCAAGTAAGTTAAAAGGAACAAATGAACGAATGAATGAATGAAGAAGATAATAATGATATTATCTACGCATACGTATGATGTGTGATCACGTTAAAGTAATGAGTGGTTTTATATGAAAGTAAAGCATGTTTTATTATTAAAACTAGAACTCACTCAGCAATGCTGACTTTTATTGCATTTTCCAGTTGGCAGGTAATTGATTGCTGAGGATGGCACGGCAAGGCTACTCGGCTCTTTTGGGATGGCATCCAATTATATAGCTTTTGTGATGTAATGCAAACATAAATTTTGTAACCGGATAATGATGTATTATTTGGCAAAAGTAAGTATAATGAATCGTGATGTCATTTTTGAATGTTTCCGCTGCAATGATTTCTTAATGTAATGTAATTATATGTTTTATGCGCGACGAATGACCAACTGTAAGCGTCCCGGGAACGGGGTCTTACAGTCTTCATCTGACACTAGTACCAATGGTACAAGTTTTACTGATTTGTCAGAAGAATCATGTTCTGATTTTGTAAAGAAGAATTCTGATTCAAATAAACAAAAACATCATGAGTTGTATGAGACATTCAGTGATGTTGATTCTAGTTTGTCTGAATGTGATGAGGAGATTATTATTTATCCTATTTTTACTTCATCACATCATAGACCTAGATTCAAACATCATTGTTTCAGGTGTGGTCAAAAGAATCATCTTGTCAAAAATTGTCCTTTGATTCAAAGATCCTCTAATAGGAATTGTTTTGGGAATAAATTGACAAAATTGGTTAATAATTTCTTTTGTAAAAAATCAGCTTCTTTAAAAACAGAAGTTGTTCAATCTTGGGTCCCTATTGCTCCTGGCTAAATGATTTGTTAATTCATTTCAGGGATCCTCTTCAAAGATTGTACACAGTCTGTGGCATGTTGATAGCGGATGTTCCAAGCATATGACGGGATTAAAGGATTTGTTGACAAATTATCGGATTATAGATGGAGGATATGTGGCATTTGCTGGAAATAAGAAGGGTGGAAAAATGATTGGACAAGGAGAAGTTACCAATGGTTCTCTTACTCTAGAAAAAGTCAACCATGTTCCTGAATTGGCTTTTAATCTTCTGAGTGTTTCTCAAATTTGCGATAAAGACATTCCTGTTCTATTTAAATCTGATGAATGCTTATTTTTAAAATCAGAGATAGCCATTCCGGAGGATTTAATTCTCATGCGTGCTCCAAGGAAACATGATACATATCTTCTTGATATGAATTCAAATGAGTCAAAGGCTACTGCAACCTGTCTTCTCTCAAAAGCATCAACCTCTGAGTCACTCTTGTGGCATCGTCGCTTAGGCCATGTCAATTTTAAGAAAATTAATAAATTAGTAAAGAACAATCTTGTTAGAGGACTTCCTTTAAAAGATTTTTCTGTTACTGAAAAATACATGGCATGTGCCAAAGGGAAACAACATAAGAAACCTCATAAGCCCAAACTTTTAAATAGCATATCAAGTCCTCTTGAGTTGTTACATACTGATTTATTTGGGCCAATTAGTGTTAAATCAATTGCTAAGAAATCTTTTTGTCTTGTTGTTACAGATGATTTTTCACGATATTCATGGGTGAGGTTTCTTGCACACAAAAGCGAAGTTGCAGAGGAATTGCAGAAATTAATTCTTTCTATCGAATCAATCAGTAAGAGAAGAGTTATGGGATTAAGAAGTGACAACGGCACTGAATTTAAAAATCAGATTCTTGATTCATTTTGTGCTCAAAAAGGGATTATGAGACAATTTAGTGCTGCAAGAACACCCCAGCAGAACGGTATTGCAGAAAGAAAGAATCGCACTCTTGTGGAAGCTGCTCGTACAATGTTGATAGAATCCTCATTACCCATTATTTTTTGGGCCGAAGCTGTTAATTGTGCATCTTATGTTCTAAACAGGGTGCTAATTGTGAAAGATAAAGTGAAGACTCCTTATGAACTTTTTCATATGAGGAAGCCACTAATTGATTTCTTTCGACCATTTGGCTGTTCTTGTACTCTTCTGAATACTCAATCTCAAAAGACAAAATTTGGTGCTGTTTCTGACGAGTGTTATTTTGTTGGATACTCTTCTTCACAAAAGGCGTACCGAGTTTATAACAAGAGAACACGTATTGTTCAAGAGTCATTCTATGTTGATTGGCAAGAATCCAATCCTTCTGAAGTGAAATCTGAACCTGCATGGTTCTTTGACTCCAATACTGTGTTTAATTCATTTAATTTGCCAGTTTTCGATGATGATACATCAATTCCAAGTACTCAAACGAATATTATTCCATCATCTCCATCGTCTGTTCCATCCACCCCGCTGGTAAATGATGCTGTTTCAACTGATGTCAGCTCTTCGTCTCCAATGCCTGATCAAGCTCCATTATCTGATTCTTTATCTCCTACATCTCCTAATTTACCTGATTCAACACCTGTCATTGATTCACCTTCATCTAATCTTTCTCCGGCAATGGCTGATACTTCTTCAACTATCTTTCCTTCTTCAAGTGATTATAAAACTTTGAAAGATCATCCGCTTGATAATGTGATTGGATCTGTTTCTGATGGTGTTCGCACGCGAAGTCAATCTGGTCTGATTAATGTTTGTCTTTTCTCATGTTTCATTTCTCAAATTGTTCCAAAAAATGTTCATGCTGTGCTACAAGATCCTTGTTGGGTAGAGTCTATGCAATTGGAACTTCAACAGTTCAGAAAGCTTAAGGTTTGGACCTTAGTTGATTTACCTCCCAACAAATATCCAATTGGTACAAAATGGGTATTTAAGAACAAACCAGATGATCGGGGTGTGGTGGTGCGAAACAAATCTAGACTTGTAGTGCAAGGCTTTGCTCAAGAAGAAGGAATTGATTATACAGAAGTCTTTGCTCCAGTTGTTCGTCTTGAAGCAATTAGAATATTTCTTGCTCATGCTGCTCATAAACAATTCAAAGTTTACCAGATGGATGTGAAATGTGCTTTTCTCTACGGAGACATTGATGAGGAGATATATGTGTGTCAACCACCAGGCTTTGAAGATCCTGATTTTCCTGATAAAGTGTATAAGCTTGATAAATCTTTGTATGGTCTTCATCAAGCACCCAGAATCTGGTATGAGACTCTTACGCAATATCTTCTAAGCAATGGTTACTCTCGTGGTACCATTGATATGACCTTATTTAAAAGAGAGGTGAATGGTGAAATGATCTTTGTTCAAGTGTATGTCGATGATATTATTTTTGGATCTACAAACTCTTAATTGTGTAGAGAGTTCGAATAAGTGATGAGCCAAAGGTTTGAAATGAGTATGATGGGTGAAATGTGTTTCTTTCTTGGATTGCAAGTTGAACAACAGAAAGAAGGAATTCTTATTCATCAAGAGAAGTACATTAAAGATATTCTGAAGAAATTTAAGATGGATGATGCGTCTACTGAGATGACTCCTTTTACTGCTCAGACCTGTCTAACTCCGGATGAAAATGGAAAACCAGTTGATCCTCATCTTTTTCGGTCTATGATTGGCTCTCTCATGTATCTTACTGCAAGTCGTCCTGATATCACTTTCGCTGTTGGTTACTGTGCTAGATATCAGTCGGCTCCAAAGGAATCTCATGAGAAAGCTGTCAAACGAATATTTCGTTATCTTAAAGGATCGTCTCGTCTAGGATTGTGGTATCCCTATGGTGGAAATTTTGATTTACATGCTTACTCTGATAGTGATTCCAATGGTTGCAGGTTAAACAGAAAATCTATGTCAGGTGGTTGTCAATATTTGGGAAATTGTCTGGTATCCTGGCAGAGCAAGAAACAAACTACTGTTTCTCTTTCTACAGGGGAAGCTGAATATATTGCTGCATCCAGCTGCTGCTCTCAAGTTCTCTGGATCCAACAACAAATGATTGATTATGGAATTAATTTTCTTCATACACCTTTATTCTGTGACAATGAGGCTGCCATTAGAATTGCTAAAAATCCCATTCATCATTCCCGCACAAAGCATATTGAAACACGAATTCATGCGATTCGTGATGCTCAAGAGAAGGGTTTCATTAATATTATACCTATCGATACAAAAAATCAAAAAGCTGATCTTTTCACAAAAACATTTGATAAACCTCGTTTTTATGAATTGATTTCTATGCTTGGGTTAATATCTTTTTAAATTTTCATTTTCTATTTCTTTGATATTAAAAAAAATAATAATAAATAAATAAATAAATAAATAAAATTAATTTATAATATTAGAAATATGAAAATAAAAATTTGGGGGAGTAATATCATTATTCTGAGATCGGAATTTAACATGATGAGAAATGATAGTATATTCTCTAAGTATTTTTATTTACATGACCGGTACTTCCATGAGAAATGATAGTAACTGTTACTGGATTCTGTTTCACATTATTAAAAAAAATGGATCAGATTCTTTAACGATATGCTTGATAGACTCAGCCTGATGAATGAAGTAGACAGCAACTTTATGATTAAATTAAACTTCATGCTTAAGAATGTCTGGATTTACTCAATCATTTTGGATTGCACAAAAACTGAGTCCTGACAAAAATTGGATTGAGAATGAATCTTTCGTTCATTTGCTTTGTTATGTCATCACCCTCTGCTGGTATATTTAGTGTTAAGATGTCTTGTGTCTGTGTTTATCTCCTCTGTTGTACGTGAGTACTGACCTGGAGTGATGATCTCCTCTGCTGTACGATAGTACTGACCTGGAGCTCTCATCAGCACATGATCAAATGGTTATCTCCTCTGTTATACGTGAGTATAGATCTGGAGCTCTCACCATTTTGATATAATTATGTCAATCATCTTATCGATGAATTTCTCTCAGAATGAAATATTCTGCTTATAATCATTTGCACACTAATGCACAAACCTTGTTCTATGAAGATTGATTCATAATTCAAGAAATCCTGAGGTTGGGTGAGGGTTTTTACCAAATGATTGTGGGGTCTTAGCATTCTAAAGCATCTAATTGAACCTTAAATGAATCATAAGCTGTTGATTGAAAAAGGATAAGGCATGAGTTTAAGTGGACAATTATATCAGCAATCGTTACTGATTTGTTCTAATTTCAGTTGTTTCTGTGCAGATTGTGATCAGATCTTGTATTCAGTATGATCTCATGACCGGTAGATGATTTGTGATCATCTTTATGTTCTAAAATATTTAGAGAATGTGATCTCTGATTATTTTAGATCTCATTATGTGATGTGCTTCCTTTGAGTAAAATAAATAAATAAATAAATAAAAATAAAAAATAATAATAATAATAAATAACAAAAATAAAACATATAAAAATTAATAATAAAAAAATGGTGCGAAATTATTCTTTCGCTAACAGTTTCGCAAAGCGAAACTGCAATTTCGCTAGGTTTGCTAATAAGTTGTTAATCAGTTATCTTCTAGCGAAATTACAGTTTCACTGGACGAAACTGTAAATTCGCCAGACGAATTTATAGTTTCGCTCCCTGCGAAACTGTTTGCTATATAAGTCATTGTTGCGAAATTTCTTTCATAATTTCGCGACATCGTTCAGTTTCATTCTTAGGGTTTCTCAGTAACTTGAAAGGCGATTTTGTTTTGTGTTAGTGATTTGGACTGAGTTTTAGTGATATTCACTTCGTATGTGAGTTTCGAACCCTGATTCACTCTTTAATCTGGATTAAATCATCTATTCTTAAGTAATCTGGATTGTGTCTCTTCGGTGGTTTCGCTGTTCGTTCAGCGAAACTACTGATTCCTCTGCGAAATTGAACGAAAGTTCACATATTTTCAGCAAAACTGTAAAGTTATGCTGTCCGAGCGAACTTAACAGTTTCGCCATATTTTCTCTAATTTCGCAATGACTGATCTTTAACTTGCATAGTTTCGCTTGTATTTTCTTATGTCAGCGAAACTAATTTTCATACAGCGAAACTAATGTGTAATAGCGAAACTAAATTAATATATAGTGAAACTAATTGCGAAACTTCTTTAATTTATTCTAATCTTGTCGAAACTGCCTTTTGTTCTGCGAAAATAACAAGTTTCAATGAGCGAAATTATAGTTTCGCTTGTCGAAACTGTTTGTTTTCCTTGTCGAAATTGTCTTTGATTCAGCGAAACTATCATATCTTAGTGAGCGAAACTATTGTTTCGCTTGCCGAAACTGATTGTTTCTTATGTTTTTGTCTTATTTTCTTATTTTCAGTATTTCTCATTCAAATTTAATTGTTGTTCTTTTCAGGTTATCATGGCGAATCTCAAGTTTGATGAGAGGAATAACATCACTGCCATATTAGACGATACTCTTCCGAAGGCGGCCGGATTTCGTGACTGTATTAGATGGCTTCAGAGATCACCCATTGCATATGCTATCTCTCACTCACCCACTATCTATGATCTTCATATTAGAGATTTTTGGAGATCAGCAGAATACAACACTGGAGGAGATGTACAGAGAATCATAGCTAGAGTGATAGATCATGATATAACTATTACTGCTGAGAGCGTGTCGAGAATTCTTAGACTAGAAGATGATTCTGGTGATGAAGTGGATATGTCGGAGTCTGAAGTGTTCCAAGCTTTCAGACGAATGGGGTATGAGGGACCAGATTTTGGTTCAAGGAAGGAGATTAAAAAGTCTTTTTTATCTAAGGAATGGAGATATATAGCTCATGTTTTTATTATGTGCTTAGATCACCGTAAGGGTGGATCCGATGGACTTAATCTTGACTGGGCCAAAGCTATGGTGATATGTTGTAAAGGGGAGAAAGCAAACATTGCTAGACTGATCTTTGCGTGTATGGCAAAGAATGTGATGGCTGTGAAGAAAGATAAATGGTTGTTATACCCTCGCTTTATTCAGATGATTATTGATGATCTTATTCCTGATGTCCCTAAACATGGTGAAGTCAAGAGACTAGTGCAGATGAACCCTCGGATATTTGCTGATTGCTGTGCTATCCGTCATGATTTCAGTGGTAAAATCACCCATCTTTGGGAAAATATGTACCCTCCAGAACGCTGGAATTATATCAGACGGGTCGATGAATCTGAAAACAAAAGGGCTGAGGAAACAAGGGTGCAGCAAGCTGATGCAGCTAAGAAGAGCAAGAGATATGCAAAAGAAAAAGATTATGATTTTGAAGAAGATATTGATGCACAAGCAGAGGAGATAAGGGTGGAGAAAGAACGGAGATCTAAAAAGAAGACTGACTTTGTTGAGCCTGAACGGAGAACAAAACATCGACACGAGGGATTCACAGCCAGGAGAGAGGCTAGTGTGGGTCTTGATGAGGATGTGATTCATAATCTAAATACTTCATTGGCAAATGAGTTGAGTATGATAAAGACTAAACTGACGAATCAGGAGATTAGGGAAAAACAGAAGGATGAGGTAATTGAAGGAATGCAAAAGATGTTGGTTGACCAGAATAAATTGATTAAGAGATTGTTTGAGGAAATTTCTCAGATGAAAGCTGCAGCTGGCCTACCTAGTCAACTAACTCAATCTGAGTTAGATGATATGACTGATATATCTAAGTACTCATTCTTGAATGTGGGTACTTCATCCAAGGTAGGAGAGGGCACTTCTGGAGCAGCTAATACTGAAGCAGGGGAACAGGAGATCCCAAGAGAGGATGCTGGAAGAAATGAGGATGATGATATTATTGAGGCTGGGTTTGTTAATTTACAGTTTGATTTTGATAAGGATATTGTGGGTGAAGAAGTTGTTGTTACAGCTACCACTGAAGGAGTGTCTGATAAAGGAAAAGGTTTGGTTGATGAAGATGAGGAGGATGAGCAATTGGTAGATTATGATTCTGAACCAGAGTTTTATGAAGTATATGAGCGACCACTGGTGTATGTTGCTAAGAAAGGAGAAGATGAAGCTGATGTGTTTGAGATGGATAAGAATGACTGGTTGGTGAAGGAAAAGGAGGCTGAAGAACTTACTCCTTTATTTCAAAATATAGAAGGTTTAAGCAGGAA
The DNA here is from genome assembly GCA_025215565.1 of Flaveria ramosissima. Classification (NCBI taxonomy): domain Eukaryota; kingdom Viridiplantae; phylum Streptophyta; class Magnoliopsida; order Asterales; family Asteraceae; genus Flaveria; species Flaveria ramosissima. The sequence continues at coordinate 8,469,926 of CM046044.1, read as the reverse complement.
AGAAGCAGATAAGAAGATAATAAGTTGGTGCTACAATCCTAGCTTAAAGATGTTTATGATTAAAAGAAGGGGAGGAAATATCAGCTACATGCTTAAGAGGAAGGCTTTTAAGACCTTGCCAAAATGGGATCTGAGACGGTTGGCCACTTTGCCTTTGATTAATGCTCATTTAAGTAAAAGGGCAATATTTCTTGAGAAGGAAATCAAAAATGGACTTAATGATAATTTTGAGTCATTTGGATACATGAAGGCTGAAAGAAAAAGATCAAAGAAAGATAAAGTTTGGGAGACCGACAAAGGAAGGATTGTATTGAGAGTCAAACCACCAAAGACTGTAAACAGGGTAAGATTGGCTGATCCTCTTCCCCAACGTTTACAGGACTTTGAAAAGTGGTTTTATGACAATAATACTGGAGAGGCGGTGATTAGAGCCAAACACGGAAAAGAGTTTAGGGTGTTTGACCCGATGGAGTTATTCAGCTTTAGTGATGAAGATCTCTTGACTCTTTGTGAAAATCATATTAAGGCTGGGGCTGAAGAGGAAACCCGAAAAGAGGCCAGTCTGTTTATGAATGTGGCAAACAAAATAAGAGGAGTACAGGCGGAGGTAAAGAGTTTAGCTGAAAAGGTGAGAGCACAAGATGATTTTGCCATGGATGTTCAAGATATGACCAGGCAGTTTGCTAGGGCTAGTGGTCATTCTGAGGAAGCTAGTGATGCAGGAACGAACCTTGGAGAATCAGTGGCTGAAGCTTCTGAAGATGTTGCTGCGGGAGGTGATGAAGATAGACCAACAGCAGCAGAGAAAACCGGAGCCGACGAGTCAAATCAAGAGAAGTGAAGATAGTGAGGTCCAATCTAGGGGGAGTATTGAAGATCATGTTAGGTTGGACTCACTTTAGTATAGATGTTTACTTTACATTGTAATAGGACTTTTGTTTGTTTCATTTTGTACTTTCTTAGTAATTAGCAGTTTTGGCAGTCCAGCGAAACTGTGAGCGAATCTATACATTCGCTCACAGTTTGCTGTTTTGGTTTACCCGGCGAACTTGTGTTCTGCCGGGCGAAACTATAGTTTCGGCATGACAGTTTCGCTGGTAGCGAAACTGTCAGCGAAACTATGACTGCTATATATACAATTGTCATTTCACTTTGTATGGTAAGCTTGCAAAACCTAATCGTGGATTTCTGTTGCAAGCTACCATTTCTGAGCAGTCTCTTATTGAAATACTATTGTGCTTGTTGTTATTGAGTGATATTGTTCATTTGAGTATCAATTATGTCTTGATTCATCTTATTCATTCTCAATTGTTGTTGTTTGGATTGTGTGTTTGATATTGATCAAATTATCATATCAATTGTACTGTTCATCGATCACATGGACCAACACAAACCTCTTTTAAGCTCAAATCAACCATTCTAAACCTTAGGGAAACATACTACGACCTCATTCAAGCATAACCAAGCAAGAAATCAAGCCTCAAACACATTATACACATACATACATGCATAAAAACGGGTTTTTACCCCAAACTCGAAAATAGGATTTCAGATGTGTTCCAGCCCTAAAATCAGTTGAAAACGAGTAAAAGAGGGGCCCTAGAACTCACCTTAACGATCCCGACGACTAGAGCTTCGATTTGACTCGCTCCTTAACGATTTTGGCTACTCGAACCAACCCGAGCCAACACTTTTCCTCTTTTCTCTTCTTTCTCTCTTCTCTTCTTGATGGCTGAAAATGAGAAGGGTGGGGTGTCTCCCCCCCTTTTATACTCCCACACATCAAGTTTTCTCTCGTTGGCGTGTTTGGTCCCTCGACTTCGGACTTTATTTCTTTTTCTTCTTTCGTCGGCTTCAAAGGAAATTTCCGGGTGTTACAATTGAGATTATTTGCAGGTTATCTTACATGCATTAAAGGTTGGATTCTACTTTCTGGGTGCGTGTATACTTACACGAACGCCTCAGTCGCTATTCCCAGTTATTTTGTCCTTTTTTCTTTTTATTTCTTTTCTTTGTTTTATTTTTCTTGTTTTATTTTCTGCTTGCTTTGTTTCTTTTCTATTTCCCGTACTGCACATTAGGGACAATGTGCGTCGCAAGTGTGGGGATGCTGAGGTCGTGGCCAGGTTTTACTTTCCAGATTCTTTTCTTTTGCTCGTTAAGATAGCTTTGCTTTTTGGTTGTTAGTTTTTGTTGGTTAAGTGACATTTTTTATTATTTATTTATTAAGTCGTTTAAATTTTGCAAAATTTTCAAAAAATTTCCGGAACACTAGCCGTACTCAATTTTCATTCGATCAGTGTTAAGGAATCAAAAATACCGTGTTTTCTGTTTAAAAAAATAAAATAAAAAATAAAAAAAAATCTCTGAAATCAAGTTTGCAACTATAATGGAAAATGATATGATTACGTGGGAACTTGGTTTTGATCTTGAAAAAGAAAATATTTTGGGTAAACACGCATCTAATTTGGGATATGTTGGTAGGCCCAGTCAGCTTTGAAAGAGTCTCACAAATGTTTAATAAATAAATCTTGATAAACGATTGAATATCTGGTGGGTGTACATCTTGGGGAAGACGGTTAAGCTAAAAACCATTAACATAAGTACTAGGGATGACATTGTAGGTTAGAACAGATATGTACCAAAAATTTTGCTTACAAACTGGCACACCCCTCTCCTTTTTATGTGAATAAACTCGAGAGCGTGTGGCGCCCAGCCAATCCATCGAATAAATAAGTGCGTTGATGGGTTGAGTTATTAAGATTAGCCTACGTGTCACATGCCGAGTAGCAGCTTGGTTGAAACACCAGTGGGTCGAAATCTTAAGAAGCTTGATAAAAAGGGAGTCGTAGCCTACGTGTCACACGCCGAGTAGCAGCTTGGTTGTAACACCACTAGGTCAGGTTCCACAAAAATAAATAAAACAACTTTGCTTTCCATTTTCCATCGTGAGTCAAAATCCTTGGTACATATAGGTTTTAGGGTGCAATGGTATGAAAAAAATCTTTTGATTTAAAAATGGTTGGGTTGTGCACCAAGTAGTAGCTCCATGTAACATAGGGCGTGGTGTTCTCGACCAACCCGGTTTTTCTAGGGTAACTCCTTGATTCTCCTCATCTCCACTTCGTGCCCCGTAACTAACACTCTTCTTGAATATCTTGTCTCATTGGTAATCATGCTAGTTGGATGTCGAGGTCTAGGCTAGTCTAATAAGTATTTTCCATTAGCATAATTAGTTAGTTAAAACTCTTGTGTTTTTCTCATAAAATAATATCATGTCTAGCGTCCTTTAAGGATGTCAACTTATCCCTTAATATGCTTGTCAATGCTACCTCATTATAAACCTTGCCTGCAAAACTCCATGGGACAAAACATAACTAAAGAAAAAAGAGTACAACTCGTATTTCCTTCCCCTGAAATATTTTACCGTTTATTTTACGCAGTTAACATCATATTTTAGGATAATGTTAAACCGGTAATCGTGGGCCTCTACTAAAACTAATTGGCTAGAAAAACTTAGCGACGGAAAAAAGAGTATAACATGTTGTATTTGAGTTATATTTCGCTAGCATGATGTGTTGCAAACACATCTTGTTTTTATAGTATTTTATCGTACTTTATAATTGTTTTTCGTATTCTTTTTATTAGATTTCGGTTACTTTTTGTTTGTTTAGTGTTCTACAGGTCATTGGAAGCCTACGTGAGAGAAACGAGTGGAAAAGACGGAAAATTGGAGCTAAAACGTCAAAAATACAAAAAGTCAAAAAAGTGTGTTGCTGGTGGAAAGCCTGCGGTCCGCAGGCTATTATCCTTGCGGTCCGCAGGGAGCGCTACGGTTCGCAGGGACTTTTGCCTGCGGTCCGCAAGGCGCTGAGCTGCAATGAAAACTTATGGGTTTAAATGTTTTGCATGGGTTTTCGACCTACGGAGATAGTCGATTAGTTGGTCTTGGGAGTTAGCGGTCCGCAGAGGTTTGCAGAGGTAGCGGTTTGGGTAACGAGTGCACGAGAGTGACTTGTCCTAAAATTTAATAGCTCTTCTTGTCAATCCATGTTATTCGTTGTTGTCACAAGTTTACTCTGTGCGTTTAGATTTGCTTAGGGTGAACTTTTCACATCGTGTTTGTTGAGTCCGAGAGGTAAAACGACATTAAAGTACGTAGGATTTCAGAGAGTTTTGAGATCGAGAGGTGAGAGATAATCTGTCCAGTGATTTAATTGATTTAGGACGATTAGTGAGTCTGAGAGGAAATCTGGTATGTTCATTTAAGATACTGGAGTCAAACAGTCAGTTAGTTCGCGTTTAGTCAAACCAGTCAATCCGGTACCGAGTCTAGGTAGTGCTTTCTCTTATTTGATATCCTTTAGCATTTTCGTTAATTTGCATTTTAATTATTTGCCTAGAGTAATTTAGTTATTTATTTAGTATTTTTGCATGTTTTAGTAGTTTGAGTTGCTTGCATCGTCCATTTGTTACTTGCTTTATTTGGTTAGTTTAGTCGTTTACTCGCTTCCTTTTATTTTATTAAAAATACTTTAAATAATCATTGGTTAGGATTCGATAATAGTTTAGTAACAAGGGCCGCCCATTTATTCGTGTCCACGGTCGATACTCGGCTTACTTTCTATACTATACGCGACCGGTACGCTTGCTGAGTGTGTGTAGTTGAAGAGTGAGTTGTTTAAATATTTAAAACTTGGTTTTTATAATTAAAAATATATTTTCACACATCAAGTTTTTGGCGCCGTTGCCGCGGACACGATTTAGGCGACTTTGAGAACGACTAGAGTCGGAGGTCTAACCACCCTTGTTTGCTTTTCTTTTTGTTTCCTTAGTTGTTTTTATTTTTATTTTTAGGTACTTTACTTATTTTATTTATTTGTTTTGTTTATCTATTTCTTAAGCTTAGTTCTTTATTTGCATGCTTTAGGATTCATATATATTTTATTTTCATTGCATTTTCTCGTTTAGTGTCTTCAGTTGTATGCAAAATATTCGCCGGACCCGATCTACAGGTTCTGCTGAGTTCGAGGGACTTTCTGACCTGGAGCGTTTGTTTCGTAGGAGATGCATTTTTCATGTTACTGAGGAGATGGCAGATGCACCATCGAGGAGGACTCTTTCTGAATACGCCAAACCCCCTGCTAATGGAGGAGTGCGAGCCCCTGTGATACCATCGACCATTGATGTGAATAATTTTCAGATCCCTTCTCATATTCTTTCCACCATTTCTTCTTCTGTTCAGTTCCACGGGCTATCTTACGAGAACCCGCACACTCACATCAATCGTTTTCAACGTGTCTATGACACGTTCAAAATCAATGTTGTGAATGATGACGCGCGCCTCACACGTTTGTTTCCTTTCTCTCTGGCGGACAAAGCCGCCACTTGGCTTGAGTCCTTACCACCTGGTTCTACCATCACCTGGGATGGTATGAAGGAGAAGTTTCTAGCTAAATATTACCCACCGTCCAAATCTGCTCATCAGAGGAGCCTAATTCATTCATTTAAGTAGAAACCGGGAGGGTCGGTTTTGGACGCATGGGAGAGGTTCAAGGGGCTTTGCAACGATTGCCCCTATCATTGGGGATTTGGCGATGTCGAGCTATCAGGATGCGACTGAGGAAGGACAAAGAGGTGTGTTGCAGGTGGACTCGAGTACAACGTTAGCAGCACAGGTGGAAGCTTTAACATCCGACCCATTTTCAAACTAGAAACTCAAACCCGAACCCGTTTGAGTCAATCTTGTAAATCAAATTCATTATTTAATCATTTTATATATTTTTATGTTCTAAATACAATAAATGTGTCACTTAATCAATTTAACTTAAATTCTATAATTTAAAAATAAATTTTATAAATGTTAAATGGTTATTAATATCTATAAGATTTTAAAATATTCAACTAAAATAAATAATCAAATTACAAGTTTTTGTAAGATTTATAAAGTCTATAAAGATTTAATAAAAAAAAGTTGTTAAATTAAAGTCTTCATAAATTTAGAATTTAAATTGTAATTATTTTTTTATTTATTTAAATTATTTAATTTTATATTTTTTTCAAATTCCAATTATAACCCCCTTTTGAAAGACTTGTAACTCATCATTAACACCATTCATAACCCCTTTCTAACCTATATTATAAAAGTAAGCTTTAGGTCTTACTTTTCAGTTGCTTATTCTCTAAAAATCTCTCTAACAAACCTTTCTTACATCTTTTGGTTTTGATCAAATTCAAAAATTTTCTTTTACAAGTAATTTCAAGAAGTTTCTAAGACTAAAGTAACCTTATTATTGCTTTTATATTATGCATTTCTATATTGTTTCAATCATCCTAACATCCATTTGTTCTCATGACTTTATGTTTTTACTTTTATTATTTCTTCTACTAAATCTCTTTTAATTTCAATCATTATCATTTGATCATTAAACTTCTAATATTCACTAACCTTATAACAATCACTAACATTCCTAAATCAAGCTAAGAACATGCTAACGTAAACAAAGAATCCCGTTTGCATATGGACGGCTATGTCGCCGCATTCGGTTATTCCACAAGATTATTTCTCTAAGTGATGGCTATGCAGAAGTCTTGGAATATTTTTTTCTAACTCAAATGAAGTCTAATATACCATATATTGACATAATAAATTTGTTCTAACCCGTTTCATGCTTTAACAATTTTAAAAGTGCACATAAGTGCCTTCCTATAATTTTGGCAGAATATAGTTTGACTTCAACTGATCATAACTTGGTCATAACAAACTAAATTTGAGTAAAATCAGACTTTAATATTAAGTTCATTGAATTACCCTTTTAATGATAGTTTATACATATTCAAAATCAATCGGACGACTCAACAATAGCCTTCACAAGATAAGTGCGCATTTCAGCACATTCTGTCTTGTGCTGATGTTTTGACCTACTTACGGATCTTTTCATAAAAATATTTCTGAATGAAACCGTTTGCTATTTTTAAAATCTGTTCAAACACGTACCAAACATTCTGTCCAGAATCTAAAATTGGTACAATAATCCTTTTTCAATCTACCTTTCATTTGTTTGGCATTCTTTAAACGCCCTAACTTCTTGTAATAAATTCCGGCCTCAAGTTATTGTTTCTTTTTATCCTTTAGGACATCACCTTTGACTCTTGAACATCCAAGCTTCCTTATGTACTCTACAACCATCATTATACAATGTGAGTTTTCCATGCCCCTTTTTACTTTAATTCACACATTTTGGGGTGAAACATGTTAAGCTTATAAATTTACACTTGTAAAACATCTTGATACTTGTAATGCACGAGCAATTCGTTTATAAACTTGTCATGGTTATTTGAGATATTTGTGAGCCTTATATGATAGTCATCTTGTAAAAACAATCATTAACTATTGCTAGCCTAGCGACGTCATAGATCTATGGGCTTGACAAGCCTATTTGGTGCTAAAGCCGATGTTATTGCCGGCTCCTGATGACGTATTCTTGTTCATCATGGGAACCAAGTACACTTAGCTAATCATTATATCTTATTGTGGCCATCTTTTGTCAAGGTTTGATTGTATCATTATGTTATCTATAATCTTGCATTATTTCTTAACTTATGACATGAATTGCCTCTTAAATGTTGTTTTTATACGTATATATAAATTCATGGGAACTCACCAACATTATATGTTGACCTTATTTTTTACATGTTTCACGATGCTATTTTGAGAACTTCTTCATGCACATATAGGACTTGGACCTAGTTTAATTAAAGATTTTATTTTGTTGTTTGAATCTTTATTGTATTGTAATGATTTATTTGTTTAGTATTATTCAATGAAAATGGCACTTAATATTATTTCAACTTATTTAATTCTATGAGCTATGAACAATCATTTCACATTCGTCCGCCCCGATGATTCCGCCGTCAGTCGGGGTGTGACAGAAGCGTTATCTAGGATTGTGAAGGATCTGCAGTTGAAGACAATAAGGTCGTGTGAGATTTGTAAGGGATGACACAACACCGTGGATTGTAAGGTTACTCAGGAGCATGTGGATTACTTGGGAAATCATAACAGTAGGACTTTCTTTGGACAGAACAATTAGGATTGGAGGTGAGATCAGGGCTCGAGTTGGAGAGGACGGCAGAGTAAGGGGCCATATCAGAGTTTTGCGCAGTCTAGTGGAGAGAAGAAGACACCTAGTATTGAGACACTTCTTGCGCAGTTTTTGAGAAGGATGAGAGGCACCACGAGGAGATTCAAGCTAAGTTTCAAGAGCAGGGCATGATGATTCAGAGATAGGGAGCAGCATTGCAGAACCTGGAGCGTCATGTTGGTCAGATTGCTGAGATACTTTCGAGTAGGAAGGAGGGTGCATTACCGAGTTCCACCAACACGAACCCGAAGGGGTTCGTGAAGGCAGTCACTACTAGGAGTACTCGAGGAGTTGTGGTTCCACCGGTTGCAGATGATGACGAGCCGGTGGATGAGGAGATTGAGATGGAGGCGGACCCTGGTCAGGTACAACCGAGGCTGCGCCCAGCAAGTACAGCACAACCAGCGGTGTCCCCACAGAGAGAGCCCGTGCGAGTGTTTAAGCCTCCTCTTCCATACCCTGCTCGGTTGCAGAAGAGCAAGGATGATGAGCAGTATAAGAAGTTCCTTGACATTCTTCGTCAGATTCACATTAATATTCCTTTTGTCGAGGCACTCTCTAATATGCGTAAGTATGCTAAGTACCTCAAAGACATGCTATCTAATAAGACAAAACTTGAAGCATTGTCTACTGTGGTGCTTAATGAGGCGTGTTCTACAGTTCTGAGCTCGAATTTGCCTCAGAAGATGACGGACCATGGTAGCTTTACTATTCCGTGTGTGACTGAAGGTATGACTGTTAAGAACGCTCTTGTGGATCTAGGTGCAAGCATTAACCTCGTGCCATATTCTGTGTATCTTAAGCTAGGCCTAGACGAGCCCACACCGACCAAGATGAGTCTCCAAGTTGCGGACCTCTCCATTAAGTATCCGCGAGGGATAGTGGAGAACATGCTGGTAAGGGTCGACAAGTTCATCTTTCCGATGGACTTTGTCATTCTAGACATGGACGAGGACGATCACATTCCGTTGATTCTTGGCCGTCCATTTTTAGCTACCGCGCATGCTTTGATTGATGTATACAACGGTAAGCTGATCCTCAGTGTGGATGAGGAGCGAGTGACATTTGATGTGAATCGGGCCATGGAGCACTCGCGAGGACAGGATGACACATTGTATTTCCTAGATACGATTATGTCGCATGTAGGCGAGTTCTTGAGTGATATTTGTTGTAGAGACGCTTCGGAAGTGCAGGTTCTGAACCGAGCAGGTTCGGAGAGAGAGATTACTGCGATTGCAGTTGAGGAGGTTACGAATATCGAGGTTTCTAAGGTAGAGAGTTCTGAGGTTGTTGAGTCTCCCGTAGTTGCTGAGGAGTTTGAGGAGATTGAGAGGCTTGAGCCTAAGGAGAAGCCGTCTGTTGAGAGCCCACCGTCGTCATTGGAGCTTAAGGAGCTCCCATCTCACTTGGAGTGTGCATTTTTAGACGAGGAGAGGCGTTTACCTGTGATTATTGCTGCAGATCTGGCTACTGAGGAGAGGACTGAGTTGATTCGTGTGTTGAAGGCACACAAGCAGGCGATTGCATGGAAGCTGATGGACATAAAGGGTATTAACACTTCTTTCTGCATGCATAAGATTTTGATGGAGGAGGACTATAAGCCGAAAGTGCAGGGACTGTGTAGATTGAATCCGAAGATGCAAGAAGTTGTGAAGAAGGAAGTGCTTAAGTTGTAAGATGCGGGGTTGATTTATTCGATTTCTGATTCCCCATGGGTTTGTCCCTACAGTTGTTTGGTTGCGTACTGTCACACCCCAACCTTGACGGCGGAAACATCGAGGAGTGAGAGTTAAGATCGTTCACAGCCACATAACGCTATTAATGATTCAAATATAATCTAAACATAAGTTTCAATTGTCACATTACATCCATAAGTCTCATAAAGAATAAAAGCAACACATAGAATGTACAAATGATTCTTATTTTATTTATTTATCTAGGTCCATTCCTAGATGTGCAAGCTTCAAAGAGTAGTTCACAAACTTGGGGTATTCCTGAAACATGTTAAAAATAAAAGGGTCAACATAAAAATGTTGGTGAGCAATCCATAGTTTTCAATACATAAGTATATAAAAGATGGCAATTCAAGTCATAAGTTAGTGAATAAAGTGATTAGGGATGTTATGAACAATGCAACAATCAAACCTTGACAATAGTTTTACAAGTCTCAAACGTTAAAAGTATATACGATCAGCTAAGTGTACTTGGATCAACCAAGCAGGCTTGTCTTACCCATAGATCTATGACTTCGCTGGGCTAGCAATAGTTAATGATTGTACATATAACGCCATAACATGGTAACCACATAAGTTCAACTAACCACAACTTAACATGATGAATTGCCATAAAGTTTACAAGTCTCAAATAAGTTTACAATGCAAAGTATAGGTTAACATGTTTCACCCCAAAGTGTGAAATAAAATGAAAAGGGGGTATGGAATACTCACATTGATATAAGCATTACAAGATGATAAATAAATATTTAAAGGATGGTCCAAAGTAATCCCAAGTATTCATTACAAGGCACCTAAATATGTCATACAAGATGTAGATTAATAATATGATTAACGTTCAAATAATGATTAGGGTTTCAATAGTTTTAAGGGGTTTTTGATAAGTAACAATTTACAAAGTAGTTATTTTACACTTTTAATTCATTAGAAGAATTATATATGTAAATATTTTAGAAATGAATCAATATATAACAAAGTTGATGTTCGATAAGTAATTATATTTTCTTGGTAACAATATATTTGTATTTTATATAAAGACGTGAAATAAGATTAACATTTATAATAAAGTTTGTAATGAAGTCTCATAGCTAAATAAAATAAACACGTTTCAAACAATAATTTATACTTGTTACTTGAACAAATAATGATTTAGTGAATTATAACGATATCCAATGTCTATTTTATAAGTAAAATAATTTAAAATATATTATTTGAACGATTAATGATTAGTAAGTTAAAATAATATTTTTAGTCTAACTTATAAGAAAATAATAAAAATGTATTATTTAAACCAATAATGATTTAGTAATTAAACAATATTTAAAGTCTATTTTATAAGAAAAATAGTTTAAATATATTATTTGAACAAACAACTAGTTAGTAGATTAAATCTATATTTTTAAGTTTAACTTATATGAAATAATCTAAATATATCATTTGAGCAAATAATAATTTAAATAGTTAGTCAACATTAAAATTCCCTTTTTTTTTTTATAAAAATTTAACTAATTATATCATTTGTTTGTAAAAAAAATAAGAATATAAATTTTCAGACAATATTTAGAAACATATAAAATTTCAGTTTTTATAAAATGTCTTTTTATAATTTTTAAAAATATTTAAAAAGGTTGTAAAAGGCTAAAAAGCCCCAAAAAAAAAATGTGGAGTGGCCCGGGGTCGAACCCGGGACCTCCTGGTTTTCATGGGGGAAGTTTACCATTAGGCTGGGTCGCCTAGGCCTGTCATAACCCCATTCCCATTTGTTTTAAACTAAACCACACAGATCCCCCCAATTCCTAAGAACCCTAGAATCGGATTAACCCAAATTGAACACCCAGATGATTATGATAATGGAATTGATGTTAGGGCTTTTGTTTCCCACAGAAATCGAGTGTGTAGATGGGTAAAACTTACACGATTTGGTTCGGGTTCGATGAAGACGATGGCATGAATAACCGCGACCAAGGTGAAGTTGGTTCATGATTCAAATGTTGATGATAATCTAATTAGCTTTGCAGATAGCTTATAAGGTAGATGTTAAGCAGAAACCCTCTGTCAATTCGGTTTAAGGGAGCTTCGACCACGGATTCCCGTTAAGTTGCAGGTTCGGACGTTGATGATGGTCGAAGGAGTTGTTTGTTTTGTTTTACAGAACAAATTGAGGGTTGAAATCGATTAGAATTAGGTATACGTTGGTTCATTTTCGATTAATTAGACTGTTAATGAGAGTTAATAGCCGAACGGCTATGGTGTTTAAAGCTTCGGTTTTTCATTCGAACGGTGTGTAACCGATGATTAAACTCCATTATTGTGTGTGTTTACGTTCGAGGCACGTTCACGAGACAATTAGGAATGAATTGGTATCAAAACCGACGGTTTCGAATGGTTTTGGGGCTGCCGGAGGGTTGGCCGGAGCCGGCCACCGGAAACACGGTAATGGGGTGCGGGTGGTTTGGGTTTAAAAGCAACTTTACATAACTGGTCCCTGATGTTTCATTACCTTACCAATTTAATTTTAAAGTTTTGGATTAAGTTAAAATTAATTACAATTTAATCCCTGAAGTTCTAAAAGGTTATTATTTTATGTAATAAACCTATTAATTACAAGTTTAAAGTTATTCAACTTTATTATTTTTAATATTATTATCATTTACATTATTGTTATTGATATTATTATTATTAATATTAATATTATTATGGTTATTGATATTATTAAAGGAAAATTATTTTATTTAAGGTTATCATCATCTAAAAATAAATAAATGAACATTATAATACTTATAATGTTATCGTTATTATATTAATTTGTTAATCACCAATTTAACTATTAAGCATAACAAATCTCAAAGTTTCAAAATGGCATAAAAGGCCCTTTTAGAATTTAACAAAATTAACCTTCACGTTAACGAAATTACGAGATGTCACAGTCTCCCCAACTTAAAAGAATTTCGTCCCGAAATTAAAAATGAACTTAAATGAAACAAAGGAATTGTAATGAAAGATAAGTGTTCAACGAACAGTGTTTGACGTTTGATTACAGGTGGAACGCTTTTCTTTATGGAATCTTACAAGATTCCTAACATAATAAGCGCGAGATGTTTTGAGATGAAACGTTGGAAAACGATGACGAGTTACCGTGGTACCTTAGATTTATAAGTCACAACTTCAAGAATATAACTTCGTAGTATAATGATGTCTAGAAAAGACTAACAATGATAAAAAAGGTTAACCGTCAGGATTTAAGAACCCCAAACGTCACTATATGAAACGGTCTTAACGTATATCTTGTGAATATGTATCTCTCCTTTGACCAATCATCGGTCTAAGAGTAATACGATATGCAAAGATTTTGGAATAAGTTCACGATTATGGTTAGGAACATTATTAAAAACAGATAATGAATTGATCATCCAACTTAATGATCGATGTTTAACGACATACCACGGTATACAACTATTTGAGATAGATACAAGCCAATTTCTTGACCCATTATCTCACAAGAGTTGATATGCAATTAACCAATCGGTCTATAATGCACCAATTGTCATCATGACGGCTAAGATAGGAGACACTTAGTGAATGAAAAGTTAAACAGAAGATCCATAGGATCACGAATATTAGGTCTCGTCATATGTGAAGGTAAGACACTTGAATACATACCAAGTTACGTCTTTTCCTTTATGCCAAGCCCGTGACTACAAGTTACGAAGGTTTATGAACCTTTATATCCGCGTCGCATTGTAAATAATAACGAGTCTCGTTGATCGAAGTCAAGATAGTGTTTTAATGATTTTCAATGGTTAAGGATTCAAGACGATTTAAGAAATGACATGAACAATAGGAAATGTACTCATATTTTGCAAGGTAGCAAATTTCCAAGTATAGTTTGCATACACAGTTCACCAAACTCATGAACACAGTCGAGAACATTCGTATGTCTGGAAAGACACAATCACAAGTTGATAATGCCCTGTTTAGTAGAAAGATTGTTTAAGAAGGCTACCATCACACAATCATGCGTTGATGATAACCCAGAATGAAAGTTGATAAGTAGGGAATAAATGGTTCGATATAGCTAGATCAAATCACAACATAGGGATAAAGGGAAAGAAATCAATTTAAAAAAAATTTAAATGCTCCAAGCTTAGAATCAAAATTAACCTAGAGTGATCGGGTCTCCTTTCAAGTTCAGAAATCATGCTTTGGCTTGATAGGTCCAAACACTAACATTGGTTCACCCTTCAAGTTACTACATGTTTCTTGTCACTTGATTAAAACCTTGGTAAGTTGGAGATCAAGAAATGAAAATAGTCATCAAGGTGTGGTTTTCACTCCTAACTTGAGGGTGTATTTCCAAGGTATGACCACTAACTTACCAATCAAAAAGTTCGATCCCAACTCCCTGTTGAGGATCCACAGAAATAAGACGAGGTAACTCACCATTAAGGTAAGGGAAATCACTCCTATCTTAACGGTGAAGTTTTACAAAAACAAAATATAAGAAGATGAACTTCCTCATCAAAATCCAGAAATCACTCCTACTTTGATGAAGTCGTCTCATTTGAGTAAATACAATTCATAAAGATGATATTATCATCAAGGTATGGAATTCACACCTATCTTGATGATTGAATTTCATCATAGCAAGAAAACAATCGAAGATTGACATTTGTCACCAAAGTACGGGTTTCAATCCTATTTTGGTGAGATCATGTCATTTGTGAAATGCCATTCCAAAGAAAATAATTGAATTCAATCCTCGGGATAAGGAAATCACCCCGATCCAGAGAATGAAATTTTATAAATCACATTTATCAAAACGAATAGAGAATCATCAAAGTAAGAGAATCACCCCTGTTTTGATGAGTTAGAATTTAGGAAATACAAGTATTCTTAGTCATAGGTTGACTTGCAGCTCTTGCATCTCCCACGGTGCAAACGGTATGAAGTTCGACTTATCAACGAAAGGAAGAGAGTATCTATAAAAAAAAATTCAGAAAATTTCAAGTTACATTAGTGTAACAAATGGGAAATCATGCTTACAAAGTTTGAGGTCAAAGTTCGAGGTAACAGAATTAGTTATGATGGTGTTCAAATCTTGAATGGTTTAAATCAGGAAGACTAAATCAATGACAAGAGTGATTCAACACCACGACGAGATGTGAACATTCGATTCACAATTGAAAGAAATACATGAACTCCTCAAGTCATGAGGTCAACCATAACCTTATTAAAGACATACGTACTTATAAGTGATCACTCATCTCAAGGGTTTCGAGTCAAGTAAATGGATTCAATGATCGAATCAAATCACCATTTACACTTTGCCTAGACAAAGTATCTCGAGACGTAAGAATTCCACCTATAGCATTGCATGTTCTTAGTTATGGGACACATCCTTAAGGAGACTTGAGAACCATAAGTAGCGGTTTAAAGTTTTTTGATGACCATTCGGTTTAGATTCCCAATATCTTTGGGTATATTAAGATTCATGTTCACGTTGGTCAAGATATAGAAGTAGTTACATGAAACGCTCGACGTGTAACGATGTTTAAACGTAAAGGTTGAAATGTAAGATGGGTTCAATATTAACAGGGACATTATGTATGATAAGAACGAGAAGATATTACAACTTTGGTGATAAACCCGATCAAAGAATCAAGGACTTTTAAGACACAAAGAGGATGGTTCCATTTGATAACGCATTACCATTTGGAATCGTTGACACGTCAAGGTAAATTGACCCATTTGCCTTAGAGACTTGTGTATGTTGACCATAGCTTATCACTCATCCCAGAAATCCCCAGGTAAGCATAACTGGTCTCACAATGAGATTTATACGATATGCTTGCCTTAGCCCGAAGGCCTTTTGCCAGGAAATCCAGAATACAGGTGTCCATGTGCCACACAAGTTTCTTTGGTTTATGAAATCAAAACCTTGATGAGATTTTCATAGATTAGACATAGAGTCTAAGGAACTAAACCCACGATGATAAGTGTAGATTCCACGTGTCGTTAAGAATAGGTTTAGGAAGTTCATTTGTCGGGGAGAGTCAAAGAGTCAAAGTTAAGTTTAGGGAGACAAGTAACTAAGTTTAAGCATACATAAGGCAATCCTATGCTAAGGCATCAAGTTGCACAAAGGCATAGCATTATGTAGCATGCAAACAATAAGTAAGCACAAAGTATAATGATCTTTCTATGAGGTTCATGTAACTATAGTCTAGGTCACCATTTCTAATAACCTAAATCCCTATAGTTATGGGCTCTGATACCAATCTGTCACACCCCAACCTTGACGGCGGAAACGTCGAGGAGTGAGAGTTAAGATCGTTCACAGCCACATAACGCTATTAATGATTCAAATATAATCTAAACATAAGTTTCAATTGTCACATTACATACATAAGTCTCATAAAGAATAAAAGCAACACATAGAATGTACAAATGATTCTTATTTTATTTATTTATCTAGGTCCATTCCTAGATGTGCAAGCTTCAAAGAGTAGTTCACAAACTTGGGGTATTCCTGAAACATGTTAAAAATAAAAGGGTCAACATAAAAATGTTGGTGAGCAATCCATAGTTTTCAATACATAAGTATATAAAAGATGGCAATTCAAGTCATAAGTTAGTGAATAAAGTGATTAGGGATGTTATGAACAATGCAACAATCAAACCTTGACAATAGTTTTACAAGTCTCAAACGTTAAAAGTATATACGATCAGCTAAGTGTACTTGGATCAACCAAGCAGGCTTGTCTTACCCATAGATCTATGACTTCGCTGGGCTAGCAATAGTTAATGATTGTACATATAACGCCATAACATGGTAACCACATAAGTTCAACTAACCACAACTTAACATGATGAATTGCCATAAAGTTTACAAGTCTCAAATAAGTTTACAATGCAAAGTATAGGTTAACATGTTTCACCCCAAAGTGTGAAATAAAATGAAAAGGGGGTATGGAATACTCACATTGATATAAGCATTACAAGATGATAAATAAATATTTAAAGGATGGTCCAAAGTAATCCCAAGTATTCATTACAAGGCACCTAAATATGTCATACAAGATGTAGATTAATAATATGATTAACGTTCAAATAATGATTAGGGTTTCAATAGTTTTAAGGGGTTTTTGATAAGTAACAATTTACAAAGTAGTTATTTTACACTTTTAATTCATTAGAAGAATTATATATGTAAATATTTTAGAAATGAATCAATATATAACAAAGTTGATGTTCGATAAGTAATTATATTTTCTTGGTAACAATATATTTGTATTTTATATAAAGACGTGAAATAAGATTAACATTTATAATAAAGTTTGTAATGAAGTCTCATAGCTAAATAAAATAAACACGTTTCAAACAATAATTTATACTTGTTACTTGAACAAATAATGATTTAGTGAATTATAACGATATCCAATGTCTATTTTATAAGTAAAATAATTTAAAATATATTATTTGAACGATTAATGATTAGTAAGTTAAAATAATATTTTTAGTCTAACTTATAAGAAAATAATAAAAATGTATTATTTAAACCAATAATGATTTAGTAATTAAACAATATTTAAAGTCTATTTTATAAGAAAAATAGTTTAAATATATTATTTGAACAAACAACTAGTTAGTAGATTAAATCTATATTTTTAAGTTTAACTTATATGAAATAATCTAAATATATCATTTGAGCAAATAATAATTTAAATAGTTAGTCAACATTAAAATTCCCTTTTTTTTTTTATAAAAATTTAACTAATTATATCATTTGTTTGTAAAAAAAATAAGAATATAAATTTTCAGACAATATTTAGAAACATATAAAATTTCAGTTTTTATAAAATGTCTTTTTATAATTTTTAAAAATATTTAAAAAGGTTGTAAAAGGCTAAAAAGCCCCAAAAAAAAATGTGGAGTGGCCCGGGGTCGAACCCGGGACCTCCTGGTTTTCATGGGGGAAGTTTACCATTAGGCTGGGTCGCCTAGGCCTGTCATAACCCCATTCCCATTTGTTTTAAACTAAACCACGCAGATCCCCCCAATTCCTAAGAACCCTAGAATCGGATTAACCCAAATTGAACACCCAGATGATTATGATAATGGAATTGATGTTAGGGCTTTTGTTTCCCACATGAAATCGAGTGTGTAGATGGGTAAAACTTACACGATTTGGTTCGGGTTCGATGAAGACGATGGCATGAATAACCGCGACCAAGGTGAAGTTGGTTCATGATTCAAATGTTGATGATAATCTAATTAGCTTTGCAGATAGCTTATAAGGTAGATGTTAAGCAGAAACCCTCTGTCAATTCGGTTTAAGGGAGCTTCGACCACGGATTCCCGTTAAGTTGCAGGTTCGGACGTTGATGATGGTCGAAGGAGTTGTTTGTTTTGTTTTACAGAACAAATTGAGGGTTGAAATCGATTAGAATTAGGTATACGTTGGTTCATTTTCGATTAATTAGACTGTTAATGAGAGTTAATAGCCGAACGGCTATGGTGTTTAAAGCTTCGGTTTTTCATTCGAACGGTGTGTAACCGATGATTAAACTCCATTATTGTGTGTGTTTACGTTCGAGGCACGTTCACGAGACAATTAGGAATGAATTGGTATCAAAACCGACGGTTTCGAATGGTTTTGGGGCTGCCGGAGGGTTGGCCGGAGCCGGCCACCGGAAACACGGTAATGGGGTGCGGGTGGTTTGGGTTTAAAAGCAACTTTACATAACTGGTCCCTGATGTTTCATTACCTTACCAATTTAATTTTAAAGTTTTGGATTAAGTTAAAATTAATTACAATTTAATCCCTGAAGTTCTAAAAGGTTATTATTTTATGTAATAAACCTATTAATTACAAGTTTAAAGTTATTCAACTTTATTATTTTTAATATTATTATCATTTACATTATTGTTATTGATATTATTATTATTAATATTAATATTATTATGGCTATTGATATTATTAAAGGAAGATTATTTTATTTAAGGTTATCATCATCTAAAAATAAATAAATGAACATTATAATACTTATAATGTTATCGTTATTATATTAATTTGTTAATCACCAATTTAACTATTAGGCATAACAAATCTCAAAGTTTCAAAATGGCATAAAAGGCCCTTTTAGAATTTAACAAAATTAACCTTCACGTTAACGAAATTACGAGATGTCACACGTACTCCCCATCCGCCTATCTCCTTAGGGAGAGGAAGAAGCAGATATAGCAAAGGTGCATAACCAATTTTAAGCAAAGAACCCCAAGAACAAAACCCCATAATTATTTGCACGTAACGCTATCAAAATATAATCAGAGATGTAGTTTTGCGGTTACATAATCACTATGTGTATCACAATTAAAATAATAAGTACAAATTCTTATGTAGTTCTCCTAGCTATCAAGTGGTCCTTTATAAAGAAATGCACTTAAACTAATTGTAATATTACTAACAAGCAGTGACGGACCTACTAGGTCACCCACACCCCATTGATTTTTTTATTATTCAATGTGTGTCTTGTGTACCCCAACGGAATTTGGACCACCACACCCCATAAAACTTTAACACCAACCCTCAAGCATTAACGGGACTAGAGGAGAGTCAAAAGAGTCCGGTGAACCTCCGACTATGGGTGGCAAAAGAAGCCGACATTTATCATTTAGGGTCCTTATGGGCAATTTTTAAAAATAAATGGGTAAGTTTGGGCCTAAAAACACGTTTATGGGGTTAGAATGGGCTGCAAAATTCTAATGTAAATAAACCACGGGTCAGGATGGGCCACCTATGAATACTGGTCACAGTAGGTGTCACACCCCAACCTTGACGGCGGAATCGTCGAGATGTGAGGGTTAAGATTGTTCACAGCCACATAACGCTATATTAAATTGCAAATATTATTTATCATAAGTCTTAAAATGAAATACAACCATAAGTCTCAAACAAGAGATAAGTTCAAACATAAATCAAAACATAATATGACATTTTGTTTATTTAACTAGGTCCAAGTCCTAGTTTTATTGCAAGCTTCAAAGTCCACTTTAAACTTGGGGGTTTCCTGAAACATGATAAAAATAAGAGTCAACTTAAAAATAGTTGGTGAGGTTCCAAGGTTATAGAACACATATCGTTACAACCAAACCTCGACTTGATTACAAGTATAAAAGATTGGCTAAGTGTATTTGGTTCCCATGATGAACAAGCATACGTCATCAGGAGTCGGCAATACCTCGACTTTAGCACCAAATAGGCTTGTCAGGCCCAAAGATCTAAGACGTCGCCAGGATAGCAATAGTTAATGATTGTAAACAAACTATGTATCTCATATAATCACTTACAATACACAAATAACCATGACAAAATAATAAGTTGAATTGCAAGTGATTTACAAGTCTCAAATGTGTATAAGTGTATCATGTATAAGCAATCATGTTTCACCCCAAAATAGTGTGAAAATATGAAAAAGTGGCAAGGAAACTCACTTGATCAATAAGTATATTAAGAAGGTTAATAATAACAATAATAAACGTCGTTCCAAGATGAACGTCACAAGGCACCTATATAAATATTATAAGATTTAGGTCAATAATATGGTTAACGATATAACGAAAACTAAGGTTCCAATATGAATTTGGGGGATTTTTTTTATAAACAAATTTAGTGAACTCTTGTTTATGATTTATTTGATAAAAGAAATACTATTTATAAGGTTTTAAAGGAATTAAGTCCTTTGTAAATAACTTGCCCAGTTAGTTATAAAAATATATTTGAATTCAATAATTATCCTTATAATCTCTAATCAAGGAAGACATATGGTTCTAATAATGTAGTAATTTGGATTATCATACAAATCTATAAAGATATTTAGTTAAAATATTTGTAAATAATTTTTATAATAAAACTTTAAAAAAAATATGTTTTTCAAGAAATAATTTTTTTTAGAAAAGGTTTAGATGATTTTGAAAATATTAAGAGTTCATGAAAGTTATTTTTGTATTAAATATAATTTTTTTATAATTGATTTAAGGCTAAAAACCCTTTTTAAAAAAAACAGAGGGAGCCCGGGTTTGAACCCGGGACCTCTAGGTTGGAATGGGGATGGTTAACCAGTGAACTAAGGCTCTCAGCCGCGATATGAAGCCGTTTCTAAAACTTAAAACAAACAACAACTATAAACCCCCAATTCTACATAAACCCTAGGTTTGATTTCAACCCAATTGAACATGAATTCGAATACGATTCTTATAGTAAACATGGGGCTTTCGATCAGTGGGTGAAACCGAATGAAAGGGTGTGTTTAATTACCCGATTTGTAGATGAACTGATGAAGAACAGATGATGCTAAGGACGCGACACACGTTCGACTGGTTTGATGTTCAAACGATGATGTTAAACAAATTGGTTGCACAGAAAGTTTCCAAAAACCTTGTTGTACAAAAGCCCTTTGTCAATTTCAGGACTTGAAGTCCAGAGGATGGTGTTCGAGTAGAAAATAGGTCGCGATGATGATGGGTGATCGAAGGTGATGTTTGAGCTTGTTTTAGGTGGAATTGAACGTTGTAATCGATTAGAGATAGATAAGAGGTGGTTCATGTTAAATTAATTCGATTATTATTGTGATTTAATGCTTGAACGGGTTGGACTTGATGGCCGACGGTTACTCGACCGATTACACTAAGAAACGGACACTTCATTGCTTTAATCGATGCTTTAACGGTTCGAATCATCATCTAAACAGACTTGGGATCGGTTTTAAGTTACAAAAACGAGTGGTTTTTGGTGTTCTAGGCCCGCCGGAGCTCCGCCGGAGCTGGGCCGGAACTGTGGCCGGAAACACGGGGTGAAGGGCAAAAGGGGGGTTGGGTTTTGGTTAATTACATCCTTGGTCCCTGTAGTTTTGTTTTTTGTTATTTTATGCTAGAACTCACTTTTTAAAGTTTCAAAACTAACAAACAACCCCCTAAACTTAATTTAATCTATAAGTTTTAAACATATTACAACTTATTATTATCATTATTATTATTATTATTAACATAAGCTTGGTTATTATTATTGTTATAATAGTAATTATTATCAATCTTATTAGCATTGTTATCATTATTGGTATTATTATTATTAGTGATATTATTATTATTATTAATAGTATTATTACTATTATCATTAGTTATTAAAAAGAATTAGAGAAAACCAAAGAAATAGGCATGATCACACCATAAGTTTCATAATTGACAAAAATGGCCCTTACATAATAAACGAAACTAACTACATAGTTAACAAAAATACGAGATATTACAGTAGGTCACCCACTTCCTCAAACCACCACCGTCGACCACTTCTTCAAACCACCAGTCCACCAAACCTTCAACCCCACCTCACACAACATCAAAAACCTTGAAGGATCTGAGGATAATCGCAATTGAAGGATCCGAGGATAATCGCAATTGAAGGATCCGGTGAAGAAATCAATGTCGTCGGAGCGTCAGAGCACTTGAAGCTCTTGCGATCAAATACGGTGAAGAAGATGATGAAGAATCAAGTATGGTCGAAACCCAATTGAAGGATTCGAGGATAATCGCAGATACCTCATTCTCATGCTCCTCCTCCTCTCAATCTTCTTCTGCATCAACCCAATAGTGAAGTGCGATGGTATGTTCAGTTTCTTGCTTTTGATTACATTCTTGATATCACTCGAATCTCGAGGAATCAGCATTACTTGAGCTATTTGTGGTTGAAATTTCATGTTAGGATGAGTTGATTCGAGTAATTTGAGATGCTGATTTGCTTTGATTTTCCTTGGTGTCGGTGAGATTGTTTGGGTTATAGAGATCCATAAGAAATCTGATGTCCCTAGGTCTCTTAGATTTGACTATTTCAGTCCCTTGTTTGTTGGTTTATATAACGAATTGAAACTTATGGATGTATGTTTGGGAAGTTATATGTGGTATTGATTGTTGAATAATCAGATTAGATTTTTAAATAATCAAAATCAGATTCAGAATTAGCTTATTGGTTGTAGTAATAATCAGCATTAGTTATTGAATAATTTGAGTTTGATTATCTATATACTAGGTTAGATACCCATGTGTTAAACAAGTTGAAAATGAAAAAAACATATAATAGTTTATATATAAGTATAGTCTAATATATAAAATGTTTTTAATAGAATACTAGTGGAATCGGTCAAAAGCTTTCTTTGATTTGATTTTGCTTTTCATGTGATTTCAATTGGGTAGTACTCATTATGGTTTCTTTGATTTTATTGTTTACAGTTGTGATTCATGTAGTAACATATGATGTTTGTAAGCATGTGGATTTATAACTAGTAGAAATATGTTTACATTTTATAGTTTATATACATTTTAGTAATTTATCAAATTTACTATATTTTTATTCATTTTTATTGTGTTCATGTTTAAATGTTTCATTATAAGTTTATATTTAATTAAGAGTTTATGTTTCAATTTATTTTTAGGTGAAATTACCCAAGAAGTTCATAAAATCCAAAGTTTAAAATATAAGAACAGTTCCATACAAACCTTTATTTATTTGCAGGAGACATCAAATATGTCAAATAACACTGATTTTGATGATGAAGTAAGTTCTTTTAGTTCGAGTAAGCCCTATTCTAAAGTTTAGGATTATTTTGAAAAACTACCTGTTGGACCTGATGGGGATAAAAGGCAAGTTGTAATGGCTGTGGAAAAGTGTATAGTGCCAATCCAAAATTAGGGACATCTAACATGAAGCGACATATTCCGAAGTGTTTTGATCTTGATGAACCCGATCAACAAAAAAACGTGCCCCTCTAGATCAAGCAATGTATAGGGAGAAACTGCCATATTCGATCATTAAACATAACTACCCGTTCAGTTATGTAGAACATGAGGCAACAAGAGATTTACATAAGTTTTTACATCATGATGCAAATCCCATAACAAGAAACACTGCAAAGTCGGATGTCCTAAAAATTTATGATAGAGAGAAAGTGATTCTCAAAGATGAGTTACAAAAGATAAATAGTAGAATATGTTTGACTTCTGATTTATGGAGTTATATCATAATGGATGGATTTATGGCACTGACGACCCACTATGTCGATGAGAATTGGGTTTTGAGGAAAAAAGTGTTGAACTTTCGAGTTATACCGCCTCCGCATAGTGGTCCCATTTTAGCAAAATACTTGATCAACTTTTTAGCAGATTGGGGCATTGAGAAAAAGATATTTACAATGACACTAGATAATGCCAAGTATAATGATGTTTTAGTAGAATATCTAAAAAGTCATTTGCATCTAAGTAACACATTAGTATGTGATAGAGATTTTACTCATGTGCGGTGTTCTGCACATGTGTTAAATCTTATTATTCAATCCGGGTTGAAAGTAATTGAACAAGCCATCGAGAAGGTTCGGGAGTCGGTAAAATATGTTCGAGGAAGTGCTTTCAGAAAGTATAAGTTTGCGGAATGCGTACAACAACTTTCATTACAATGTGGGCAACATGTATGTCAAGATGTCATAACAAGATGGAACTCCACATATCTTATGCTTGAGAGCGCATTGAATTATAAACGGGCTTATGCCCGTTTAGCGCTAGTTGATTCAAACTATAAGTATTTTCCATCAGAAGATGAGTGAACAAGAGTGGAAAGAATCACAAGATTTTTGAAACCTTTTTATGACATCACGACTTTATTTTCCGGAAGCTCCTATCCTACTTCCAGTTTATACTTTCGTAATGTGTGGCGAATTCAATCATTTATCGAAGAGGAAATTCATAACACGGATCGTGTTATAAGTGATATGGCGAATGACATGTAAAGCAAGTTTGAAAAATAGTGGGAACGCTATTGCGTGGTCTTGTCTTTTGCTGTTATTTTAGATCCACGATACAAGTTTAAGATTGTGTTAGTATTGTTTCTCAAAACTTAACATGACAAACAAAGTACGCGATGAGAAGTTAAAGAGTATATATGATGGTATTCATAAGTTATATGAGAAGGAGTACGATGTTCATTTAGAGACCCATGATTCTTCGTTGCCTGGATGTTCAAATCTTGGTGTTGATGTATTTGATGAGTTGGATGGGTTCGAGTCATTTGAAAGCCAATTTAAAAGTGCTGAGAGAGAAAAGTCACAATTAACAATGTATCTTGAGGAACCTTCACTTGATAGAAAACAAGAACTTGATGTTTTACAATATTGGAAGGATAATCAAGGAAGGTATACACAATTGGCTTTAATGGCTCGTGATATTTTGAGCATTCCAATCACGATCGTTGCTTCAGAATCATCTTTCAGTATTGGTGGCCAAGTTATAAGTAAATTTCGAAGTTCACATGTATCTTCAAACGTCGAGGCCTTGTTATGCACTCGTGATTTGTTTGATTTAGAAGGTATTAATTAAGGTTTTAGTAATCTTTATAACTTTAAATATGCATGTGTTTTCATGTTTATATGTAATGTTAATAGTAAATCATACATCTTTTACTCTTTATATATTCAGATGAGAACGAGAATGAGATGGAGGAAGAAATTGTAGAAGATATTGAAGCGTTGATTTCGACTTATGATAGTAGCAACTTTTAGGTAATACCAATTATCTATTCTTTACACACTTCAAATATTGTTAATTTTGTATATTGAGGTTTGATTAATTTTCTTGATCATAATTTTGAATTGTGGTAGGTGATGAGTGTTGTTGCAGGTGATAAAGTGTTGTTGTTGGTGATGAAGTGTTATGGTAGAGTTTCATTGATTTTTATTATATTGTTCATATTTTCATCTTTTTTGTAGAAACTTCAATGATATGCATCTTTTGTATGTTAAAACGCTCTTAGTTTACTACTTTATATGAGATATCAATGTTTGAAATAACTTCTATTTGTAGTTTATATATTTTTATGGTGTTTGTTGAAAAATTGAAAATTTTGTAATTTTTTGATCCGACCCGTCCTGACCCGACCCATCTTGACCCGAACTGTTGGATCTAGAAAGGCTGGTGCAACGAAAACCAAATCACTTAGAATATTTTGGTACAACAAATAAAGGACTTCCGAAGCCAAGTGTGGAACTTCCGAAGGAAAAAGGAGCTCTTCCGAAGACAAAGTGTAAAACTAACTTCCGAAGGAAAACTCCAACTTTCGAAGACAAAGAACTTACTTCCGAAGATCAAGACTTAGAATAATAGATCAGAAGTCAACTTCCGAAGTATAGAAGTCCTCAAGCCTCAGAAGTATAGAAGCCTCTTCCGAAGTATAAGTGGCTTCGGAAGAACTTGTTCTTCCGAAGCCAACTTACCTTCGGAAGACACTACTATTATCCAGTGGACATAAGTATGGTCTCCCTGACACTCCGCTGCAGACCTCTGAGATACTGCATGGCGTTTTCTCAAAAGCCATGTAGTTGATCATACTTTATTCCACTGTTTACCTTTATCAGTTAGTACAGTTGTCAACTTTAGTTGGTGACAAAAGGTAAGTCATGGACATGTCATGACTACCATATCTTAGATAATACTTTATCTAAGATACCTTAACTTTAGCATTGTAGTATATGCTTTAGTCTTAGGTTTCTAGCTGGTATTAAAGTATATCCGGCTGTAAGATCTAGTGTATATAGTTTCTCATTGTAACTCATGTTTCATGCTTGTAAGAGTCTTGTAATACTTTGAGTTGAGAAGTAATATATACAAGTGCCTTGAAAATTATTTCTGTGTGTTCTTTGCTACTTATTATATTATTATCAACTCTTGTAAAAGACTTTACTTCATCTGATTTGAGTGTTCTATAAGTGAGTTTGAGAGAAATCCAAGTGTTTAAGTGACAAACCCGATCCTGCACGAACCCGTCCTGACACAACCCGTTCTGACCCAAACCCGATCTAACCCAAACCTGTCTTGACCCGATACCCGACCCGACCCGCCCTGCTCATGTTACCAGGTATACCTCCAACCAACCAAATCATTTGTTATTTGAAATACCCAAAAGAGAAACTTTCTTCTTGTTAAGTGTTTGGCTCTTCAAAATGCATCCCACATAGCAGGAGAAAAGAAATTAGTGAAAATTACATCTTGAGCCGATGACCTCTATAATTTATTTTTATTTTTTTTGTGAATAAAGGCATAAAGAAGAAGATGATCAAAAGATATTTAAAAAATAAATTTGGGTTTATATAAGGAATAAATAAAATATAGTAAGTACATTGTACAATTTCACAAGAATGCAGTGTACTACTTTGGAGGTAGGGTAATTTAAGATTTACTCTACTTTTAATAAATGCCTAGAATTTACTCAAAATTACTCTTTATTGTTGTTCTAAAATGAACTAATTCCGTTTGATTTTTTTTATAATTTTTTCTCCTTTATTGTTTATTAATTTAATAAAATAAGCATATGTGAGTTGTAGACCTTGCGAATTGCCCATAGTTGCATGTTCATCATCTATATTAGGTACGTTTATTAATATAAATTTATATGGTCATCATCTAATTTTTTGATATTGATGATTTACTATTTTGTATGATTTTTTAGTTGTCTTGTATATCATATTCTAAAATATGTAATCATATAACATATTTCATAATAGAGAGACGTCTTTTTAAAATTTTATTGGATAAAAAGAACTATATCAGGCATTTAATACCAATAAAACAATAATAAAAGAGACCATAGATAAATTCCATTCATAAATAATAATAAAAGTAATAGCAAAAAAGACCAGGGCCGACCCAATAGTATAATTAGGTTATGCTAGGGCTTTGGGCCTCCTAAAATTATAAGGGCTCAAATTTTAGTGACCCAATAGTATATGTGGTCTCAAATGTCAAGCCCATAAGATTTTCATAGCCCTAGAAAGCTGAAAGCAGCTTCCTCCAGGCTCCATCTTGATCGACCTCGACTCTTTGTTCCCTTCCCTGATCGGAGAATCCGAATCCGACTCTTCACACCCCTGCGACTGTGACTTTTCAGTTTTCTCTCTTCGAGACCATCAAGCATTCAAGTTTCCTCAGTAATCATCACGCATTCATGCTTCAGCCTTCAAGCATGGTTGCGAGTAGCACTAGCAGTCGCCCATTTCAACAGTTGCGACGTTTCGAGATCAATAACGGTAATATTATGTTCACATCGTTGAATAAATCCTCACTCACCCAGTCGCCCCTTTCAATTCAACCTACAAATGAACTATTCAACTTGCGAAACTACAAATTATGACTTTGGATATTGCGATTAACTGATTAAGAAGGCCAAAAGGATTGTCAGTTGTGAGTCGATTTGTGGCTTTATTGTTAACTAGATGTCTGGATATTGCGATTAAGAACTAAGAAGGCCATAAGGGTTGTGTATTGATTTGTGAAAAAAGATTTTGCGCCTATGTGGTTAACTTGATATTGCGAATTTGCGATTAAGAAGGCCATATTCCAGAAGGGTTATCGACGACGGTATCGATTTGTGATTCTCTAGTTGTGGAGTTGCTTCTCTTAGACTCTTACTCTCTCTTCAATCATCAGGTTAGTTTTCTGGTTTTTAATTCAAGTGATTTATTGATTTGTTTTTGATTTCTAATTTGGTTAATTGTTTTGTATTTGAATTGGTTATTAGTGTTTTGTTTTTAGATTAGTTTATTTGATTATCTCATTGCTTGAATCCGATTAGTTTACACCAGTAACACTGCATACTATAACTAGGAATTGTAGGTTGCTTAGAAATTAGAATTTATATCTATATTCTTTTGAGGGCCTCATATTTTTTGTTCGCTTTGGGCCTCCAAAAACGTTAAGACGGCCCTGAAAAAGACCAAGAATAAATAAATTTATTAAAATGTCTAGTGAACTAGGCTATGCTAGCAATGTGTTAATAATGTTTTGCTTTTATAACTTAGAGGTGGTGAGATGATAGAATTAAAGAGTATGAGTTGTTAATTTATTTTTTTAATTATTGATCGCACCAACCTGATGAACAAAAAAGTTTGAGTTGTTAACTTACAAGCGGTGAGACGAACAAAAAATGTAATTTAAAAGTAGAATGAGAGAGTGTGAGTTGTTGACTTATCTTTTTTATTATTGACCACACCAACATGACGTCACCTGGTTTGAACCAAAATATATATAGTTACTGATAACTAATAGGACCCTAAAAAGGTCCGACCCTGTAAAAAAATTTCCTGAGTGCTAACAAGTCTTTTGTAATTGACATAATCTTGTTTATACCGTCCTCAGCTAAACTTTGTGCTTTAACTGTTCATTTCTTTTCTGCAGGACCATTATCTTGTTGATTTGCAGCAGCAAAGCAAGCTGGAAAACTTCCAATTGATATAAGTTCAATCATTAGGTGAAATATGGGAGTTATTTTGTTATTGACTATACTTGTATCATCATGGACAAGAGTATTTGTACACTAATCATGATAAGCTTTCCAATTCCCATTGATTAGTTTCCTTTTAAGGCATAAGATTTCATATCACTTTCTATCCACAACAAAGAAAATAAAAAGAGAAGTTGAGATACTGCTAGTGGTTCAAGATACAGATTTTCTAGTCCTTGCTATATATATGCAGGTAACCTTGATAATTAGTTACCACACCATAAGAATTAGATTTGGCTAAAATGGATTAGTTAGTCGGGTTGGTATCGGGTTAACATTATGATTTGGTAAAAAGGATTAACCTTTTTCTACGGGTCGATTTGGATGAACTAAAACACTTTTTGGCCAAAGTTTCTACTTATTCTAGTAAATGATTACTGCATCAAATACTATTCCAAAAATTAGACTATTTCAATAATAATTAAATTTTGTAATAATATAATTTAGGGCATTTTATGCATTAGAAACTTAAATTAGGGGAAAGTGCAATATATTCATCAAGTAATGGTTGAAACAAGCAATACATCTCTGCAAGCAGGTTTTATATAAAAGATTTAATTTTGAACAGATATGCAAATGATATAATCAACAATCATCATGGCTTATTGTCATCATTTAAAGGTGGGAATCCTTCTACACAGGTTTAGTTTTTCATCATTCTTTATTTTTTTTTTTGTTGTGTTCAATCATACAAAGCATCAAGAAAGTATGAAGTATAATAATCTCTTCTAGTTTTTAATTAGGTGTTGCAGGAATTCAAGGCTGGTGTGAAGTTGATTGGTGCAATAAGCCACTTTGTTACAGAGGAGCTTAATGATTATAAATATGCTTGTTTGAACTATTTGGTACCTCCAACATTGGTTATTGCTGTTTTTTTTTTTTGAAATATTGACTGAATAATTGCTCAAATGCATCCTTAAGTGAACGGTTGGGTCGGGTCGGGTCAGGCCAAGTCTACCCATAAACAACTCTTATCTTTATTTTTTTGAATTTGTTAATATTTAGAGTACTATATCATCAAGAAAGCAATGCTATTACGATAATAATCTTATATTTACATAAAAATAAGCTTTGAAGGTTTTATGCATTTGATTACAGTTGGCTTACTTGCAAGGTGTTTAACTTGTTTCCATTTTAGTTTCTTATATCAATTTTATGAAATTGGCCCATTACACAAAAGATTACTCAAATCAGCCTATTCACAGGTAAATGCAGTTCAAAGTTGCCTCTTAAACTCTGCACTCGCACCTCTATAATGGTTTATAGCTAATATTCATAGTGTATAAGCTTACCAGAATCCTAGAGAACTTTTTGCAAATAGAAAATTTTGTTTTCGTATTGTTTCGTTTTTTAGGATTCTCCAGTTTAGAGTTTCGAGTGGGAGATTTGGATGGTTTGGACAGTATTGATAACTTTGTGTTGGTTATATGTATGATTTAAAGTTGGTATTTGCTGCAGATAACTTAAGTTTAAAAAGGGGATATAAACAGTTTTTATTCACATCTCAAGATTACAAGCTTAAAATTTACCAAAGAAAGATAAAAGCACTAATTTGAGATCATGAGGTGGTCAAATATGAATGAGATATGTTAGTATCTCATCAAAATCAAACCTTACCTTCCATAGTTCTCAAACCCCCAAACAAAGAAGATGTCACACTTTCAAGCTTAAAAGAAGTATGAAATACAATTAAAGACAGAAACAGAACGATTTAAGCTTCTTAAGCATAGTCTTCTGAGGCGGGGAGTGGAGTATGTGATCCAATGAACACATCACCGTAGATAAGCCCAGCTAGCCCACCACCGATAAGTGGTCCAACCCAGTAAATCCAAATTTGTGAGAAGTCTCCACTAGCTACAGCCGGTCCAAAAGAGCGAGCAGGGTTCATTGAACCACCACTGAATGGGCCAGCGGCCAAGATGTTAGCTCCAACAATGAACCCAATTGCCATAGGTGCAATGGTTCCAAGTGATCCCTTTTTAGGATCAGCCGCGGTTGCATAAACGGTGTAAACTAGAGCAAAGGTTATGATAATCTCAAACACTACTCCTTGGATAGCACTTAAGCCATCGGCAACTCCATGGGTTGGAACAGACTACCAAATAACAAAACAACCCATGTTTAATATTTTGATATAAAACAAGTTGTAGTGAACAAAACAAAACTAATTAACAAGTTTCTTAAAGGAAAATGAGTTGTACCAATCCACCGGTGACGAATTGAAGAAGGAATGAAGCAACAGTGGCACCAAGTAATTGGGCAATCCAATAAAATAATCCAGTTAGGATAGTAATGTTGCCACCGACGGCTAATCCAAAAGTGACGGCTGGATTCAAATGGCCACCTGAGATGTTGGCAGCCATTGAGACTCCAACAAATAATGCAAGACCATGAGCTATAGCGATAGCTACTAGACCAGCGGGGTCTAACGCTGCATCAGCTGTAAGCTTACCTGCAAAGTTTCAAAATAAAATTGATGTTACAATAATTTGAATTTGTTATGGAAAAAACCATGCCTTGTATCAATTGGTTTATGTTAACACCAAAATTAGCAAATGTATTAAATTAAATATTGGTTTAGAGAATAGTTGCTTAGATGCACCAAGATAGATTACATAAAATGGTATATCTAAGCATGTAACTTCATATGCACAACTTCTTTGCATCAAACAAAACTAACCATAAGCGATAGCTGACCCAACACCCGCAAACACAAAAAGAAGTGTGGCGATGAACTCCGCCAAGTAAGACTTGATGGAGCCAGCACTAAACGAATCACCAAAATCACCGAATGCCAACTTCACCATTTTCCAAACGGTTTTAAGGTTATGCACTCAAAACTTTAAATAATTATATGATTACTTGCTTAAAACTTAAGCTTGTGAGTTCCTAGCTAGTCCTTCAACATAGGTTATATAGTGTCCAATTTGAAAAAAAAAAAAGTTTAAATAAAATAAGACCTATTGTTTCTTTAATATGTCTTTTTAATCATTTTAAACAACCACAAATTGAATTATATGTATAGAGAATAGTTGGAGGCACCGACCATGGACCCAAAAGATTAACGACCACCACTAATTAGTGCCAACCCACCGGCCTTAACAATTGAAATATTTTCGAGATTATGAGTGTAGACAAGAAACTAAGTAATTAACAATAACTATATGAACAATAAAAGTGATTAAATAAATCAGACGAAACTAAGAGGATAAGATTAATTACAAGTTATGGGATATTTAATTGAAAGTGAGCTCCAAATGATTGAAATGGTGAGTCATCTTCATTTATAAATTCAGAATAAAGTAATATGCGACGGCTAAAAAGTATTTTTATATCAAAAATAAACTTGAAGGTATAATTTTTAGTGCATCATATGGTATGGAGTGGTACAAATGACACCGATTAATCCAAGAGAAAAAAAGTAGTCTTTTTTGTTTTTAATTTCCTTATTAGACATTATGTTAACCAAATGTTACTTCATAATTTTTAAAAAAGGATTCAAGAATCCTAAATAAATCTATTCATTACATTATCTAGAAAAACATCCTTAAGCAAAGTATTTTTTTAATATAAAATATTATCAATCAAATTTTTATCACAAAATAAGTAAGTCAGATCTCGTAAAACGGTTCTTAAACTCTTGGATTTACATATTCAGCTTGCTCTTTTTTTGGTCTTTTGGCTTGATGTTTTTTGTTAATGTAGTAATCTTCCATCTTTATAATCTCAAGTTCATATTTTCACAAATTAATTTTCTCAAGAAATGAATTAAAAACAGTTTTAAGCTAATATTTAAAGAGTAATTAAGCAAATAATCAAAGAATAACGTAAATTTTTAGAAAATATTTTAAAAGGAAATACCTAAATTGAAGGTTTAGGCATGTTTAGAATCGAAGGGGCGTGTAGCATGGATAAATTAGTGATTAGACTAATCAATTATTCAATTATCGCTAATATTGTAATTTTATAAATTGTAATATATTTTTTTGTTAATTATTTGGTTAATTGTTTAAAGGTGGACTAATGGAGTAATAAGCTTAATTTTATAAAAAAGATATTGGGTATTTAAGTAGTTAAGTTAATAAGAATTAATGGAGTAAGAGGCTTAATTGTTTAAATAGTTATTAGATTTATAATATTTTAAGATATATGTTAATTATTTTATGATTGTAAATTTTAGAATTTTAAATCGATTTTTTACTAGGATTGATGTCAAAGTTTTCTTGAGGACCGCTGTCAAAATATTTTGAGGGTCGGTGTCAAATTCTTATGGGGTTCGGTGACTAAATTTCTTGGGAGTTGGTTAGATTACATCAAATATATGTTGAGGAGAAAAAATTTCATGAGGTGCAGGCGACTCCAAGGTAAAAGTTTGGGCCTGCCCTTATTTGAATCACACCACTTTTTTTGCTGCAAACCATTATTTTTTCGATTCCTCTCAAACAAATAAACCCTAGAAATTTTCAAACAACAATGAAGACATATATCCATAAGAAGATAAACCATCCTAAAAAAATTCAAAGGAAACAATGAAATATATGTTGCTTACGTTTTCACTAACCTAACCACATAAGACATTGATTCAGATCTGGCGAGTGTAAGGTTGATTATTCAACATGTAGACACTAGCAAAATTTGGGTGTCTTAGATAATAAGATCTCTTAAGGGAAGTGGAAGCACTATATAGAGGGAAATGTTTTGGTGTGTGTATGGGATGTGTATTATGAGAACTTATTTTTTTAGAGATTAATACAAATATAGCCTCTCTGGTTTAGCGTAAATTCTAAGTTTAGGTACTAACTTTTTAAGTAACAAGGTTTGTGATTTTAATTTTTTAACGAGCTTATGGCTTAAAGCTAACTTTTGTTAAATTTTTTATTAAATTCAAATGAAGATGATGACTATGATTTAGGTACTAACTTCTTAAAGCTAACTTTTGTTGAACGAAGTCATCACCATCTTGAGTGTTCTAGTGATCCCATCTGTTAACAACAACCCTCCTTAGAGTTTCAAACCTTAAACATTACTCTTTCTTGCGACTCCTAATTCTAAATTCTAACCCATTTAAAATTTGCAGGTGAAGATAACGACTATGATGATGTTGATGACGAAGATGTTGGTTAGGTATTTAGATGAGATTCACATTTATGTGGTAGTAGCGACCACCAATGCTCCATTTTGTGTGTTTATAGCAATGACATGGTGTTTGTGGCCAACGAGGGTAACAACCAGGAAAACAAGAGAGGGGTGGTGGTGGTGGTAGTGAGGGGTGATGGTAATGATGGTGGTGGTGGTGGTAGTGAGCGGTGATGGCTATTGGTGGTGGCGAGTGATGGCTGATGATGGTAAGAGATGGTGGTTGTTTTAGTTTCTTTTAGTATATTATATAAATGAGAAACAAACACGTGTGCGAGGGGGCGGGCCGTACGTGATATTAACATGGTTGAAAACATTAAAGAAACGCATTCTGCATATTGATACATACATAGAAATCAGTTATGTAGTGTTACTGATGTTTTTCGATTGATATTGATCTCATTGTTTACGATACCAGCACGTTACCGTCAGTCTATATAACTTACAATCCGAAAGATAACACCTTATTTATAATACACCTCCTATATAGTGGTATCAATGTTCGTCAATCGGTATTGGTCTCATTTTTTATGATACATGCATGTTGACATTAGTCGATATAACCTACAATATCCAAATAGATACCCTATTTTGAATACAACATTAATTATAACAAACTTACATCAGAGTGCTATGAAAAAAATGTAATCACAACTATAAACTATGTTTAAAGAAAATTAAAGAACAAAAGCTACTAAAAGAGAATCAAATTTGCAATAAATTAATCGGTTAAAAGGTATATAATATATAGTAAAAAGGTTGAATTGATCAAACTTAAAAAGTTTAGGAGCTTAAGTTGTAAAATGAAGCATGGGTCTAAGTTGTAAAATGAAGTAGGAGTCTAAGTTGTAAAATGGAGTTGTTCATTCACCGACCTTTACAATACTCCATTTTGGGTGTTTACAATGGTGATGTGGCATTAGTGGTCAACGAGGGTAACAGCTAGGAAAACAAGAGAAGAGGTGTTCGTTGTAGTGAGAGGCGATGGTGATGATGTTGGTGGTTGTTACACCCAACCGATGGCGGAATCATCAGGGCGAACAAAACGTAATCGAGTGTTCATAGCATATGGTAATGAACAAGTTGTAATAATATTAAATTTTCTTTTTTTCTATAAATACTATCAAATTATTCATTACATCAAACATAAATCAAATAACAAAAGATAAAAGTCTTATTTATCTTGGTCCACAATCATAGATGTTTGTATATAAGAAGTCCACTATGTTGTATTTCCTCATCATGTGGAAAGGCAACAAGTTAGCTAAAAAATTAACCGGTGAGTAAACACAGGTTTTGTATACATATATAGATTGATTCAAATGATTGAAACAATTTAATTTATATGACAAAATTAAGACTTATAAATGAAATAGTATGACAAAAAAGGCAAAGCAAACACAATCAAACTTAAACTTAATGATTGAATCGACTTGGTACACTATATTTTAGGAAAATTAACAAACAAAAGTTATTAAAGAAAAATCAATTTAGTAAAAAATTGAATCGGTTATACATGTATATAATATATAGTAAAAGGGTTAAAATGATCAAGCTTCAAAAATTTAGGGGCTTAAGTTGTATAATAAGGCAGGGTATAAATTATAAAATGAAGTAGGAATCTAAGTTGAAAAATGGAGTTGGTAATTCAAATTGAGTATCTATATAATGGTCTCTCTATTAAAATTAATTTAATTGCATAGAATGACTCTTCTGATTATATAAGGTTATTTTTTGTCAACTTATTCAAACAAAACAAAAAGTTTAAGAAAAGTTAGTTGTAGATCTCTAACTCGCAACAAACCTGAAATCACAAACCCCAAATTTGTTACGAAAAAAGTTAGTATACAAACCTAGAATTTATGCTAAACCACATGAACTATTTATGTAATTAACTATTTTTATAATAACTTGAATAACTTATCTGGATCACTCATTATTTACTAGTCTTTAACATTCTAAAATTAAAAATAAAATGAAACCGGTATGTTACCAACTAAAAGGGTCGATACGTTTCTTAAAAAGTTGCTTTGTTAATTGCTTGATTATAACAGAACACTTAGACTTGATAATATCAGAAAATATAAATGGTGAGTCACACTTGGGCGTATTCTAGAGACAAACTGTGTGTAGTAAAGTCTATGCAAATACCCTTTTACATAAAATTCATGCATGCAAATGTATCATACCCTGAAGCCATAATACGCGTTTACAAAATACAAAAAAACTTTATTAAACAATACCTAGACGTAAAAGCTCCATAACACTCAAGTAATATTATACCTACATATACGCATGTTGGGGAAATATATATTTTAATCATTGATGATCCACATTGTCGATACGTAAAAACTTTAATACACTTGTAAATAGCATACATACATATTTTTATGTACGTAAAAACATCAGCAATGTAAAGTGACCGATTAATGAAAATGGTATAAGTCATGCATGGTCTTCAATGGATGTATGTTATGGTTGAATCCGACAGAGGTATGTTATGTTGTGGGTAGTGACAACAATACGTAACGACTGACCCCCAATGAAATGATAGGTGGTGAGCAGTGACGGCGATACGAAACGGCTGACTCCCATATTATTTTATGTTGTACTAAGACACTTACATACTTGGCTTCATGAAGATTATAGTTAAACGTATTATGTGTCATATATAGAGGTCACATAAGTTGTTCAAAGTTAAATGTTGCAACTAAGTTTATTTTATGAAATGTGTTTAAATGTGCGAAAATGTTTAGGAAAGTTGGAACTCATTCAGCGTAACTGACTTTTGCGTACATACCAATCATAAACGTAACAGGTTACGGACATGGCTAGATTTTGGCAAGTTGAGCTATAAGGAGGGTTACCCAAAGTCTGAAGACTAGCATGCTAACTATGTGTTGTTTCTATTTATTATATCTAGAAGATGTCGTGTAGTGTCATGTGGTGTGTTTTAGCCGCTAGTTAACTATTATGGAGCTTAATGGTAATCAAACTTTACCATTAAATTACAACCTTGAAACTTGATTTCATTGGTCTTTCTCGTCTTTATCTCTCTCATTCACAAAGGGTTCTGCGTTGGATCCAAGATCCTTTACTCTCCAGTGGATTCAAGGTAAGGTGTTTTACCCAAATATGATATGACCATTTAAATTATATTGCGCCCTAAGTCACACTGTCAATTGATGACATGACAGGAGGGCAATATAAAGAAGAGAGAAGACGGAAATATAGATTAGGTATATCCGCGTGTTAAGTTTTTAAGTTAATAAATACAACATTCATATATCTAGTATTCAATATTCAAGTAGATTAGAATTCCAATACCGTTATACATTATAATATAAGAAACTGAATCAGTTTTGATATTCTAAAAAAATCCCAAAGCAGAGTAAGCCTAAATGGTATAATTCTGTTTCTAGGACTGTTTTATCAATTCTGTTCCGGTTGCAGCTCTTAAAATCAGTTCAGTATCAATTTTGATTTCACCTATCTCATAGATTCCAGTCAAAGATTCATAGAATCGAAATTCCATCATTGCTAGATCTATAGGATTTTCTTTGATAGATAATGAGCCAGCCAAAGACCCAATATACAAATAATAAGAAGGGAGATCTTTTTTGACATGAAATGGATATATCCATATATCTCTGACTCAAAACTTAACTCCAACATAATGACTCTGATATAACTGGCCCTTTTAGGGACTTGAATATTGCCTAATTGCTCTGGCGCATTTACAGTTATTGCTTCTGTGAACATAGTTGGCATTTGGCATTACTTTATGTTCAGCTAGCACTAAAAAGGCTACTCCTAGTAGAAGTGGTAGAATTATTCCAAGTATTTCAGCTGGAACTGCTATGTACATTTTTGATTTTCTATTCACTCATGATTTGGCCTAGTCGACCCGATCATGATATTTCACTCATGATTTGTCCTGGTTGACCCAATCATGATATTGAAGGATGGGACCTTTTCTCGAAAAAGAAAGGAGATTCCATTTCTTCTTCCAAGCCCTTCTTAGAAGATACAGTCAGTAAGCTCTCAAGACCAAATAAGACAATGCAAGCAAAAGTTCCTAGATTCATGGAGATATAGAACAACATATAAGTTATCATGCTTGCATATCCATGATTTGAGTCTCCAACAATTATTCCAATAATTACATATCCGATTTGCCTGTGGACGAATATGCAAGCATACGTTTCATGCTTGTTTGAGTAATAGCAATGAGATTTCCCAATATCATACTAAGAATAGCTAGAATTTCTAGAAGAAGATGTCATTCGTTTGATGAGAAATAAAAAGGAATATCAAAAATTCAAGTGGCTGAAGCTGATGTTTTCAGGAATAAGAGAAGACGATGCTCTTTCATCAGCTCTTTGGCTATTTGCTTGCGATAAAGAAAGAGTGAATTGATCCGAATTCGGCTAAGCCGGAAAGAAAGAGTTAGATCCTCTTTGAGATGAAATGCGGCAATGTCCTAATCGAACCATCTTAACAATTTTCAGATTATGAATTATGTATAATGTGTAAATCTAACTGTTGTGACCCGCTTGGTTTAGGGTGTTACAATTAATTCATTGTATGTTCTTTACTTTCGCTAGAAAATCATTTAAAAATAAACATACGCATCCCTATAGTTTGATGCTTTATGTGTCTACTAGGTTAGTACCTCGTGTATTACACGGGTTGAATAAATAAATTATTAAATAATTAGTAAAAAAATTATGAATTATAAAACTGTGCTTGAAGATAAAATATGATTATAATTCTTTATAAATAGTTACTTTAAGTAAACAAACAATAATATATTTTTCTTAAACTTTTGTTTTATAATAAATTTATGGTTTTTAAACATTTTGTTTTAAATAAAATGGTTTTTATAAAGTTTGTTGCTTTTTTGTTTTTAAAAAGTGTGTTTTTAATTTAAAATAGCATGAGTAATATTATTAGTATTCAATATTAGTTTTAATAATAGAGAGAAATAAAAAAGTTAGTATGATGAGGCTTATGATTGCGTTACATATTATCTTATTTTTTTCCTTATTATAGATAGATTGATAGACAAACAGATAGATAGATATATAGATAGATAGGCTAGAACCCATTTATTAAATGGATTATAATTAATAATAAACACAAAGATTTACAGGTATTTTAATATAAGATATGAATTTTATATTCAAGAAAATAAAATAATTATATTATTTTTTAACTATCTTTTTAAATAGTTTTATTTTTAAATATTTGTATTAAGATTCTTTTATAAAAGAATTTATTGTTATGAAAATCTTATTTATTAAAAACTCTGGTTTGTAATTATTATGGTTGTTTTAATAGGATTGTCTTTAGAAAAGTTCGCATTTTTATAGTTTTTTAAAAAAAGGATAGATTTAAAATATTTTGTTTCAAAAAGGTTTAGTGTTTTTGAAAATTTCATTTATATAAAAGTTTTTTATTATTAGTTTTATTTTAATTAAAATTGTGATTTTTTATTTTCTTAATAAAATCTAATTTTAAAAAGTTACATTGATTTTAAATAATCAAGATAAGAGAGAGAAATATTGCAATTAATATAATTGATCTTTAATAAGAGAGAGAAATTAATTTTAATGTTTAAATTATTATAATACCTTTTTGGAGAGAAAAATAAGATGATGATGTCTATAAAAATGACAAGTGACAAAGTGGTAGGTCAAGAAAATGACATGTGGTTTTAGAAAACTTGCTTTATTAGAATCTATAGATTACATGAGTTAGACACTTAGACATATGCCTTTTTTGCCAACACACATTATGTTCAATGTTAGAGCCCTTGTGCTAAATAATTTTTTGTTAGCATAAGAAACAACTTGAAATTGATCTGTATTCTATTGATGTTTACTAATGAAACAACTTGAAATTACTTTACATTTTGTTTAGTTATTAGATATATCTAAGATCATAAGACTTGGTTTGTCTCTATAGCTAATCAACTTGTCGATCAATTGACCAATGAACTTTAACTATCGTAGGTTCAAATTTCACATCCATTCAAACATTTCACCTTGAAATGATTAATTTCCTCTTTCTCAACAACATCTCGCTCTCAACAACACGACAACTTGTCCTTAACAACGCTCCATTTACACAAGAACATCTCTTACACTGTAGACACACTAGTTGGTGTTTGTTACAAAAACAACCTAGTGCTACATTCAGGGCCGGTCCCGAGGATTTTAATGCCCTGTACGAGCCGGAAAAAAGGCCCATGGGCCCTAACGACTTAAACTATATAAACTAATTTTTTTAAAATAAAAAGAAATGTTTTAGCAATAAACATAGCAATATCATAGTATTAAATGACATACCGTAATAGTTAACCAATAACTCGTAAATCTCTCCTAGCATTCTTGATAGCAAATTGGTTTATAACATATTCGTAGTTTATAGTCTCTAATATTTTGCTTTCGATAGCTATTATCGCCAATCCGCTAAGTCTTTCTTGGAACACCGTGAATCGTAGGTAAGATTTCAAGTTTAAAATAGAATAAAATTTGTGGTATAAATTAGTTTGTGAACTTTAATTACAATCAAAATTTAAATATTTTAGTGGGCTATTAGTTGAGTAATTGGGTTAAAAAATGGGCTCAAAAAAATTGGTTTAAAACATAATTGGGTTAAGTTTTTAGTTTTATTATACCTTATAATTATTTTATTATAATTATATATATATATATATAATTTGAAAAATTTTGTGCCCCTGAACGAGTGGGTCCTGAACGGTAGTCCATTCCGCCCCTCCTCAGGGCCGGCAGTGGCTACATTACATGTGTGTCACACCATAACATGTATTCATATATAAACACAAATCTTTAAGCTCAATCATATCAAAATATTAATATTCACATGCTACACTGTTACAGTATTGTTATTTCTCTCTACACTTTGTTTATCTCTATATCATGAATTTGAATGAGACAATTGGTGTGATACAAGAGTACAGGCGTATTAAATTCTCTCATTCAATGCTCTCAACAACGCAATTGTGACAGAATTCAATTCGGTTTCTGTATCAGCTACCACACTGCAGGTAAAAAATCTCAAATTTAGGGTTTATACATTGATTTACCCCTGCAAATTCAGCCCTTTCATCATTCAATTCAAATAAATGATCACATTAGGATATGATTCCACACCGAATTTCATATGTGTTTCCTTTGAATTTATCCTCCCAACGTTCATCATCACATCTTTCTGACACCACTTGTGTCATTATTTTTGTTGGTTTTTTGAACGATTGCTTTCACCGTGAATTCGTCAATGTCATCATTTGCTTACAGTTATAAGCTGGAGCTTGCTTTAATGTGTATATCCCTCTTACATGCACTTGTTCGACAAATTCATAATAATACATCATTTCAAGATTGAGACACTCAAAAGGAATTTATTGTTTATGTTTTGACCTTTTCAGTTAAGATATTGCTATTGTGATTTGAATTTGATGTGTGAACTTTTGGTAGGTTTAATTGTTTAAATCCCCATTAAGGCCTTGCCTTTTCTCTTAACAGAATAACCAATTTTAACGGCCATCTCAAAATTCAACTTCTTGTGAACATTGTTTTATGGAGAGAAGATGATTATATAGTAGAAAAAGAAAATACACACACGCGGTTCTGGGTTATCGGGTTGAATTAATAAATCCAAATAGACATATGCGACCTATTTATCTAAAAGAGTCAAATGGGTTGTAAAAAAGGTTACACGGGTTGTAAGTGGGTTAAATAGATCATGAACGGGTTAGAGGTTATAATGAATGGGTGGGTAAACATGTTGACCTTATAAAATATATATTTTCTGTTTTTATTTATTCTAACTTTTTTTAGAAATACTAACTCATACTTCTCTCTAATCCTACACCTAAATCTATATCTTTTGTCCTACCATGAAATTAGAAACTTCAACCACATGGAGAGGGGCATATTTCCTACACACCTTGGTACCACTATACACAGACCCTTTGGTATTTATTGTAATGAAAACTACTTGTGTGGTTGGTTGCTCCACCCCATTATGAATATATATATGCACAGCACATTCAAATGCAAGTTTTATTAGTTGCATTAAAGAAGAGTCAGACATGATTTGAGTTATGTTTGAAAGAAATAAACTTGAGAATGGAGTATTTAGGTAATGATGAAAATGCACATGTTCATGGACAACACAGGCGTTCAAAGAGGTGAATTTTGTTTACAGATTGTCCTTTTGACCCTTATTTCTTTGAACTCGTCCTGTTTGGCTTATCTTGTAAATGGTCATGACAATATATGTTTTCAGAATTCTGTTTGCTTCATTTTTAGCTGAGCTTTTGAGTTCAACTTGTTCAAACTATGCTTGATTGCATATTTGCAAATTTTCAATAACAAAACAATTTAATTCAACAAGTTATTCTGTTAATTACTTTCAGTGCTTCTGGGAATAATGATGCTTTGAGAGCAGGAGGAGCTTTACATCTTAAAGAGGAGTGTAATAAATCAACTGTAAGATGGCCTTAGTTTTCTTTATTAACAATCAGATTTTAATATCTTCCTATTTTGCATTCTGCATATTAGATATAGTCTGCTACTTTGGCTTAAAATTAAGTTAATGACAGCAATAATTAATTAGTGTACTAATCTGCCCTTAATTCTAAAACAGGGTTTGCATATTGAAGCACAGAGTACCCGCCCATATTCACCTCTTCATGAATCTTCCAGTAATAAGGACACAGATGTCGTGTCAAAACAAAGAGATTCACTGGAAAATGATGTAAGTATATGACTAATGTGGTTTTAATCAGTTGACCTTCTGTTATGATAAGGTTAAAGTGAATTTGTTGACTAAGTTGTGTAAGACACTCCTTTTATGCTTCTGTATGCATATTTTTATCAATAGAAAGCAAAAGAGTTGCACTTGTTTTTTCCAAAAGATCTTAACTGTGACACCTATTTGAATGTTG
The DNA here is from genome assembly GCA_025215565.1 of Flaveria ramosissima. NCBI lineage: Eukaryota > Viridiplantae > Streptophyta > Magnoliopsida > Asterales > Asteraceae > Flaveria > Flaveria ramosissima. The sequence continues at coordinate 8,426,561 of CM046044.1, read as the reverse complement.
AGCACAAATTAGAATAAACAGTTGAATTATAGAAATATATGAAATTGCAGATTGAGCAACTACAAATGCGGTTGCAGCAAGAGAAATCTGTGCGGATGCTGCTTGAGAGAGCTTTGGGCCGAACTTCTAGCTCTTTATCACCTGGCCATAGGCATTCTGCTAATCAGGTGACCATTGTACATGTACTTGTGGCTAGTTACCACTTACCAGACTGCCTTGTGAAATCTAGATAGATGACTTTACCCCTTTCTGCTAACTATATTACTGTGTTAATCTTTAAATGAGTAATAAGAATAGTCCATCTATGACTCACTACGGCAATATATAGATGGACGAATTTACCCCTTTTAACTAACTATATTATTGTGTTAATGGATGAGTGAGTAATAAATGTAGTCCATATATGACTAACAACTTGTGATTAATTACTAGACTGCCTTTGTAAAATCTTGATGGATGATCGTACCCCTTTTAGCGAACCTGATAAAGTAATAAAGCCTACATATTTCAGTATGCCATACTATTTTACATAAGTTTCCGTATTAAGATTAAGAAGAGAATAAGAACACACTCATTAGATTCCATTATCTAAAGGCATAACTGAAATTTGTTTGCCTCGCGCCGTTGACGCACTTGTCTAGGAGAAGTTTGTCTTTTTACACCCCAATCACCATATTATATAATCATTAGTAAATAGTAATGATCATATTACCCTGAGATATTATTACTCAGTATGAAAAGTTCCAGAAGTTTCTTGAACTAATGCAGCTCTATTTGTTTGTATTTGGAAATTCTCCAAGCACTATATGAATCTATCCCTCCATATTGACTTGAGAAGGGTAAAAGTCATTTTATGCATTCATCATTAAATGTTTACGCAAGTAAATAAAAGAATACTAATGTCTCCAAGGTCTTAACTTTGGCTAATTTTTTCTTATCTGTCATAATTTACACATACACCTTAAATGCTGAAACCTGATTGTTTGGTTCATTTAGACCAAGGAGTTAATTGCTGAGATTCAACTACTTGAGGAAGAAGTTATGAACCGTGAGCAGCATGTTCTTTCTCTATACAGAACGATATTTGAACAACGTGTTAGTCGCCCATCTTCTGGACAAGGTTCGGTCCTAACTTCTCCTGCGCATGTGATTGCACATAAGGAATCAAGAAAGCATCCCACTATTATTTCAAGCACGTTTTGTTCTTCAAAGAGTTTCCCTTTTCGGAAATTTCATGATCTTTCTACCATAAATGCCCCTGGGAGGAAAGGAAACTTATTGCAGTCTAAAACCAGGAATGCTTCACTATCCAGTAGCAAAGCTAACAATTGTTTTGAATCTAGATCTTCAAAGGTATGCATATTTTAATGGACACACTTAGTCACCTTGAATAATGATTCTGGCCTTGATATGATTCATTTTTTTGTTAGATGATGCTTGGTTGTATGCTTAATGAAACAATGGATGCATGTTATAAGCTCAAGTTAGGTTAATAAATGAGAAAGGATGTTACCATAAGTCATAGATTATTCCATACTTAATCGCCTTACTATATGAACAATAAACAAATAAACTCATAGTATTGAGTCGCAAACTTGTTAGACTTGCATTTAGTAAGCTTAAGTAGTAAAATAGGCCACAGTGTTATTTCCATAATCAAAGTAGGCAATGATAGTATTTTGATGATTAAATATGAAAAATGTCATATCCATAGTTGATAGCTACTAATGCTGGTTTCTGATAGCAGATAAAGAGAAATCCCTCAGCCATCAGTAAACAGCTCACTTTAAAAGATCATCTTTACCAGTGCCCCAGCAGATTATCAGAAGAGATGGTAAAATGTATGGCTGTTGCATATTGCTGGCTCAATAGTTCATCGCCCACGGGTTCAGAACGTAAGAGATCATCTTCATTGTCTAAATTGCCCACAAATAAAGACAATGGCAGATCAACGGTTGAAATCTCATGGATATCAACTGATAAGAACAACTTCTCTCGCGCATCTTATGCTATAAACAGTTATAGGTCAGTCCTTAGGCATATCACAGTATAAAACTGTAGAGTGTATAAAAAAATGACTTTATTTTGGTCATTTCCCTTTGGTATAAGGTAGAGTTGGCAAGATGAGAAGTTCAGATTGGATAACAGTCAAATGGGGTCAGTTTTATTACTGGTAGACTGGGTTGACATTCAAACACTCTTTCGTTCATTTATATTTAGATTATATTTTTTAATATGCTAACTATGGTTGCAAAAACAATATTATCACAATACCAATCTAAATCTTTGACTAAAAGTATTTGGTAGGTCATATGCAAAAATTGGCACCTCTGTTATATGGATTTATTACTCTGAAGTTTGGAGCACCAATATGTTTTCATCACTGAGAGTTAATGTTTATGAGTTTTCCTTGTTCAGACTTTTAGTGGAACAACTAGAGAAGTTGAACTTGAGCAATATGGAAACAAATGCTCAGACTGCATTCTGGATCAATATGTATAATTCCATGATTATGCATGTAAGCTCACACCAACATTATCATATATGGTATTTAGTAACTTAAACATACACATTTGTCACCTCATTATATTTTGGTAATACAGGCGTATTTGGCATATGGGATACCTCACAGCTCTCTGAGAAGGTTAGCTTTATTTCACAAGGTAGTGCACTTCCTTATTGAAAAACTATCATATATTTATGAAGATATGTTAAATGGGTCAAGCTCCCTTTAGCACACATGACACAAGTTGAACGACTTCGGTCAAAACTCTATTTGAGATTAGAGGTTGTTGTTAAAAGCTTTGCAATGAATTCATTTGCGAATAACGTTTGTTTCTCTGTGTAGTGCAGGCTGCTTACAGAATTGGTGGCCATATGATAAGCGCAAATGCTATTGAGCAGGCTATATTTAAGTTCCGCACCCCCAGGGTTGGAAAGGTACTCAACTATATAGTTTGATTTTTAACAAAATATGATCAATCCGTTCCTCTGCTATAGAGAGATGGATTTGATCATCAAATTAACAGTTTTCATTTTGTATGAAATTATACTAGTGGCTGGAGACCATCCTTTCAACTGCATTGTGGAAGAAATCTGGAGAAGAGAGACAACGCATCAGTACAAAATTTGGTCTCGAGTATTACCAACCTCTTGTGTGTTTTGCCCTTTGCACCGGGACTTCATCTGATCCTGTGGTAACTTAGTTTCTGATTGTTTTATATCTTTTCTGATAAATTATGATTAAAACGATAATATTACTACAACAGTAGTGTAATTTTAGTAGAATGATATACTACATAGTATGCATTTGAAATAAATTTTGGGCTAAATTTCAACCCACCCATTTGACATGTTGTCCTTTTAGCTAAATAAATGGATCCAAATTGCCACCTTTAGGTTCCATGCTAAACTACTTATTATCCCATTAAGGAAATTGGCAAATTGTCTGGTTGGACGGGTTGAGCCAACTGCAAAATACTTGTCATTTATTTTTTAAATGTAGTAATAAACTAAAGAGTTATCTTTGATTCCAAACTATATTGTATTTTCAAGGAGTAGTGTGGAAGCACCTGATCCCTTCTAGAAAAGGTCTCAGAATCGAAAATTGTTTCCACTAGTTTCCTGTTGATCCTGTTGGTGGGCAGGGTATTTACAGGTTCCCTGAGTTCTCTGGTAACGGGTTCTCATGGTCACTAAAAATCAGTTAAAAGGTTTTATGCATTTGAATACAATCTGGATGACTCCTTTCTTTTTTAGTTAAATCTTTTATATTTGCGTACATAAGTCAAATCAGCCCATTTTTACATAAATACATCCAAATTTCAACATCTAACTTTTACCATCATTCACCTTTTTGGCAGCTAAAAGTCTACACACCATCAAACATCAAAGACGAGCTCGAAGTAGCAACGAGGGAGTTTCTTCAATCAAACATAATCGTGAAGAAATCAAAGAAAGTTTTCATACCAAAATTACTTGAAAGATTTGGAAAAGAAGCCAACATCTCTCCAGACAATCTTCTCAAATGGATAACCGAGAATGTTGACAAAAAACTTTCTGATTCCATAGAGAAATGCATCGAGCATAAAACCAGTAAGAAAACATCGCAGATCATCGAATGGCTGCCTTATAGTTCAAGGTTTCGGTATGTGTTCTCGAGAGACTTAACTGAAAAGCCATGGTGGCTCTAAATATATGTTCATCTGTTACTGGGAGGAATGAACCTGTGTATACTTGATACTTGTATTTCTGTTCTCTTTGGGTTGTTACTAAAGGGTAGTATATGCATCTGACTAATGGTAGTGAAATTAACAATATTTTGGACCGTTTTATTTATTTATTTTATAATGTTTTAAGAAATAAAAAAATGCTAGTGGTTAAATGACATTAATATTTAATCCATTCAAACTCGTATTAAACATTATTTATCTTGATATTATCATACATGTTACAAATTCAATTTTCGAGCGTATAAAGTTGTTAGTGATTGTAAAAGAACCCGAGCCGGTAGGAAATATAAAACCTAAAATGTTAAGGACGGGCATTTTGGTATGTGATTAGTTTTAACTTTTTCGGGTTTGGGATGGGATAGGTGATGCAGACGACAACCCAAGAGCTGGATCGGTTTATGATTATGATCCAATAGGATTCAGATTGAAGATCGTACAGAGATTTAAATCAAATTTTTTTAGTTATTCTTTTTGTTTATTTAATTTTATATCTTTTTTAAGTTTATCATTATCTTTAAGTTGTTAAGACAGTAGTATAAATAGTAGAGTTTGGTGAATGTTTATTATTTATTTTCTAATTGAATTTGATTTTATAAGAACTTCATTCTTGAACATGTTGGTTTCTTTTGATTCTTTGATGAGCTAATCCTTTTGAGTCATTTTATTGCTCACATAACTGCATAGGGTAGAGGTGATCATGACCCTGATAATTCAAAAAAACTTGATAATTCGGCGTAAGAAAACTTGATCACCGGATTGTTTGCGTTATATGGGGAAAGAAAACTGGATCACCAAATTGTTTGCATTATATGGGGTAGTATTCCATCCTATTTTTTCATATGTTCGATACCTACTTTTTGCAGTATTGGTATAAGGTATTTTAGTGTAATTTGATTGAGTAGCTGACTAATGTGATTATAATATTCATTAAACAAGTCAGAAGGTGGTGAGAGTTCACCCTTGTGTTAAGTTTATTGTGAATATCAGTATTAGAATCTCTTAGTTTCTTAAGGACGAAACCCCTAAGCAACGAGGGTTTTAAGGGGGCAATGCCCCTGGTAGCAGAGTCTAAGGGGCGGTAGCCTTAACGGGGCAGAGCCCCTAGCTAGGGTGGAGCTGCCTTCGGCAAAATAATACACATTATAAAGGCCTTTGACAGTTTTGGCTCCATCTCATGCAAAATCAATTTGCTAGACATTTGGTCAAAAAACTTGTTCTTTTGGCTCACGAGATCACACACACAAACACACATGTCGTTCTAGAATTTGAGTTTTATCCTACTGAATATATTTAATTTGAACTCACAAATTGTTTCATGAAAACGCTACGCAACTCTCGTATTTTTCAAGTATGATCATCGAAATATGAATACTCTACACTCAGCATGAAATCTTTATTAATTACATATATTTTCTAATATGTTGTTTAATTATCTTATTTTATTTAAGGAAAATATTAACCTATTTATTTATAAAATCAAAGTAGCAATAGAAAGCGAACCAACACTTGACACAACATGAGACACATGTTTATTGTTTTTCACATTATGTTTGCAATCAAAATTTTCATAAATTCCCAATCTAAAAAGTAACATCTTACATATATATTTTCCGCCATCTATTTTCATAATTTATAATAAAGCGTCGTACTATCATTAGCATCTTATAATACATACATGAATGTTACATGACTCGTGAAACAACAAGTCATGTTTGATACATCTTTTATGATAGAATCTATCTATACTAACAAATCTATATATACTAATAAAATAAGATTTTTTGTAAGTTACTTGTCACAATTATAGAGCTCCTAAATTTTATTTTTCCGTTTTTCTCTCCTAATAAATATCATTAACTACAAATGATATGATTTAATTTTTTTAAATTAAAAATACTTTTTATTAAATTAAAACAAATCTTTCTACAAATGCAATTTGTAAAGAATTTTTCTATAAAATAAGAAACTTTTCAAAAAAAGTTATCAAACTTTTGTTAAAACTTGTTGCTTTTAAAAAGTAAAATTCTTATGAAACAAAATTAGTTAAATTCTAAAGTTATAATAAGGAAATTATAAGTCCTATAAAGATAAAGAAGGAAGGGGCCGATAGTTAGCTGCACAACAACCAATTCACCTAACGGGAATCAATCCCAGATAAAGTACATAAAGTACTAAAAATGATACTTTTTTAAAACGATTTGTTTTGAAACAATCTGTTCAGAAACAAGCTTGTTTGAGAAAAACAAAAAGAAAATTAAACAAAAGTTTAAAAATGATATCGTTCTTTTATCACTCGTACGTAATATCAATCATATCTTATATCAAAAGATCGTTTTATAATTCATTAATTTTTATTAATAACTATTTAATATTTTATTTATTCATATAATACACGGGGTACTAATCTAGTACATAATAATACCAAAACAACAAGCAACTTCCATACACTATGATCAAGAATGTTTATAATTTACTTGATCAGAAGTTGTTTCAAATTTCAAAGATTTTGAATGAAAAACTAACCTTAGTGAAACTCAACTTCAGCAACTGAAAACAAGTTCTTCATTAACGATTTACATCTCCTTTTTAAATAAAAAGGAGAAAATTGCAAAAATAGTACATCTGTTTTGATTATATTGCAAATTTGATATCCAGATCTTAAAAATTGCAACTTTAGTCCAAATATTTGAGATTTCATTCTAATTTTAGCAGCTACCGTTAGTTTTTACAATCTAGTGACTAAATATGCAATATGGTCAAACCATAGGGACCGATGTGCAATTTATTTAAAAAAATTAAAAAACAAATAAAACTAAAAAATTAAAATCAATTTTGAAAAATTTAAATAAATGTAAAAAATGAAAGTCAATAATCGTTAAATAAACAAATTAAAGGTTAAAAAATAAATCAAATTTAAAAAGTAAATAAAAGTAAAATTAAAAGACATATAAAATAGAAAAAAGAAACAAGAAATAAAATTTTTCGAGAAAATTGCACAATTAGTCCCTAAGATTTAATAATATTGCAGATTCCAGAACGTTAAAACTAACAGACACTAACGGTAGGGACTAAATTTATAACAAACCCCCAAATATTTAGACTGATTTGTAATTTTTAAAATATGGGGATCAAGCTTGCAATATGGTTAAACCATGAAGACTTTTTTGAAATTTTTTTCTAATAAAAAGTAACAACATTTTAATTTGACCGATGATTAGTTTCTGTAGTACCCTCATATTATAGTATTGACCTAAACTTTTGAAAAACTACATTATTAGTTTTAATATTTTGTCAAATCGCAACACGATTGGTTTCCAAAATGAATGACCGTTAATTTCTACAGTTAACTTAGTGTTAAAAGTATTTCTTACCCCTCTATTAAAAAACAAAACAAATAAAAAAGAAATCAAAGTTGGTAGGGACACGTGGCAATCAATGAGAGACTTCTCAATTGAGTTTTCCAGCCTAAAAGTTATTAAATTGTGATTGCATTTTTTTAAAGCTATGATTTTAATTAAAAAATGCATTTATTAATCATTTTAAAAAACAATCAACATATACCATAATTAATGTTTTAAATATTTTTCATATTAGAAATTGATATAATATAAGTTTAAAATTGTTTTCATATTAAATTTTGATATCAAATAAAGTGTATTGAATTACTGATTATACGTGTTCTTAATGTTTAATTTCTTTAAATATATATATATATATATATATATATATATATATATATTAAAGAAGTATCTGTTTCAAAAATAGCACCTTAGTGCAATAAATATACAATAAATTGTCATTCATTTAAATTAAAACTAAAAATCAATATTAATATTTAATTTAAATACAACTTATAATCAAAACTATATCATAAATTATCATTCATTATAAACAATTTATGTCATATAATGGCAAATTGTTTTAGAAAAAAAATTCAATGATCCATGAATAAAAGATATTAAAAAGTTAATACTATAGTAATGTTCGAATTTAGACATTATTTAAAAGAATTAATATAATATGATCAAAATCATCTTTGTATTTTGAATGAATAATTAAAAAAGATGAGTTAGGGACTTAAAGATAAATTAATGCTTTTGATTTACTCATATAGTTTTATAAAATTATTTCACAAAAAATTACTACTAAAACCCTTTACTTTTTTAAATGACCATGACATGAAAAAATATGATCGCATAATTATAGTAGAATAATTAGCTTTGAAAAAAGTTAATGTTTACAAACAAGCTGAAATATATTTTGTATTGATGAACATGTATATTTTAATTTAATTTAATTATTTATTATATCTATTCTTAAAAATTTTAATACTTAATTTGTAATTAAATTTTTTTTTGTAATTCCAAGATATCAAAATAAAACCCAACGTATGAAACATAAAATTTATAACATCTAAAAACGATCTACATGAAAATAAATATTTTTTATTCATAAGTCATTGCTTAATAAAAATGTTTAAAATTTAAAAATTTTGATAATAAACATATACTGTGCTTAAAATTTAAAATAACGATTACAAAACATATCATCTTTTTAGGTTTCAAATATGATTTTGACTTCATTATATATTAATCTGTTTTAGATCGATCCATATCTTAAAAGCTAGAATTGGTTTGTTTTTAATCTCAAATTAATTATAATAATTATATTATTTTTTAAATTTCTTACACTAACAATATGTAATTTATAAAATGGTTCTATAGTCAATCTAAAATCATCTCAACCCCCTCACCCCACCGCTGCGCAGCTTCCCCTAGCCACCTCCGTCACCGCAGCCGGCGATCTCCGGCACCACCACCACCACCACCACCTTCGGAATTAGTCGGAACAACTTAACACCCTTTATTCATATCTATAAACTTTTACTCAAGATTCACCTCACAAACTCATTACTTCGTTCTTGTTAGATATACAACAGACATAATATATAGATTTCACCACAGAATCTATTATTAATCTATGAAGCTTCTTCTTCTTCTTCTAACAAACATTTGGAGGCAATGACCCTCGAAACTGATCACCCGAAGCATCAAACTCATCCAAATCGGAACTTTTACCCAAATTTCCCAGTATCGAATTCAAGCAGATAAAGAAAACGATTGAATTTGTGGGTGAAAGCTAACAATGGCTTTGTTACTCCGTTTCTCTCGATCTTCTCGTAATCTCCATCGTCACCTCTCACTCGCACTATCCCAATCCGATTCCCCTAATCTTCTTACAGACACACCGCCACCAAAACCCACTTCAGATCAGTATCATTATCACCACTCTTGCAATTCCATCAGACAAACCCACGAATTGTTCATCCCAAAAGTCCATAATTTGAAGTTTACTTGCTTCAGTTTGGTAAGATTAGGTCAAAGTTCTGGCATTTCTACGTCTTCACATAGTTTCAGGGATGTAGACAAGGGAAAACGTGATGATGATGAGTTGAAAATTAAGCCTGCTGTTTCTTTGATTGATTTGTATTTGCCTCAAAGAGTACGGCCGTATGCGAATCTTGCTCGGTTGGATAAACCTATTGGGACTTGGTTGCTTGCTTGGCCATGTATGTGGTAAGATTTGTGCACACTTTCTGTATGATTGCTTGTAAGTTGTAGATGACATTGTTTATGAAGACTTTGTAAGGTGTTGAACATAGATTATTACTTATGTCAATGGGAATGTTATGGGAATAAGTAAATTGGAATAGCATGTTCCCCTAATTCATTTGTTAATGTAGGTCAATCACATTAGCAGCACCCCCTGGACACCTTCCTGATTTGAAGATGATGGCACTATTTGGTTGTGGAGCCTTTCTGTTAAGGGGTGCGGGGTGTACGGTCAATGATTTGCTTGATCGAGATATTGATACAAAGGTTAAAAAACTTCTGGTGTCTCTTTGTGGTTGAAACAAGTTATGTTGTTCTAAACTTATCACTATATTTAAGTGGTATATGTACGCTGAATACAAAGTGGTAAAAGTGATAGGTTGGGTAATGGGTGAAGCAAGTACAGGTTGAACTGGGGCAAATTTTAGTATGTTTTGAAGTGGGCAAGGTCGGGAAGGTTGACCTGTTAATGTTTTGGAACTAGTTTACACATAATTAAATAGTGAATTTGTTGATTATTATTACAAAAACAATATTACTATGATAATAATCTAATGTGCACATTAAAGTTAGACTTTGGCGAGTTCAACTAGTTTCACATGTTCCCTTTTAGCTATAAAACACACTCTAAATTGACCCATTCATGAGTAAATGGGTCAACGTTGTCACCTCTAGTTGAATATATTTGCAGAATTGTAGGGTTTGGTAATCTTAATACCCCACCCCAATAATTAATGTTTCCGGTTTGAGTTGTCCTGAATAATACAACGTCTCCAATTTTAGGAAATATTCAGTCCAAACTCACCTGGTTGCTCATTGGAAGCTATAACAGGATATTGGTGGCATTAATGTTGGTCCACAGGTTAATTAGTTGCAGACTTGAGTTAAACTGTGTGTCAAGTTCAAAGTAACATTAAACTGAGGGAGTATATATTAAGAAGATAAAGTAGAAACCATCTTTAATAAAAATATATATAATACACTTTTCTTGAACTACTAAACTTTGGCTCACCCCTTTTTTTATGGATGGCTATGTTTCATTGAGAACAAAATCTTTTTTTGGAGAACCTGAATCATAAGGGTGGTGGAATAAGGACATTTTTGGTATCATGTCTTTTGAAATATCTCATACAGGTTGCATTTTTCATATAATAAACATTATGACAATCATTTAGGCTTTAGAAATTTATGACAACTCTTTGCAAGATTATCTTGTAACATACCTTTTTTTTATTGTAATTACTACAACAAGTTGATAGTGTTGTTTTGGCTATTTTGAACATTTACCTGTTGGATTTTTGTCACTACTACTATCAAGAATCAGGCCTACACGTAATTGAGTAGAATTAATTGCATTCATTTCACTTGTAGATATTCCGCTGCAGACTATATGATATTAATGTTTCTTGTCAGATAATATGCTTTAGGGTTTCAAGTTTAGAACATGGGTATAAAACGATACTCTATTGATGGAAATGACATTTTTGGTCCCATAAGATTATTTGTTTATCCTTTGGCATTTCCTGCGAAATAATGATAGACTTCTTTATGACTCAGGTGGAACGAACAAAGTCAAGACCAATTGCTAGTGGTGCCTTGACACCATTTCAGGGGATTTCTTTTCTTGGTATTCAATTGCTTTTGGGTCTTGGTATTCTTCTCCAGCTAAATAACTATAGGTGTGTTTGGCTATTTTTGATTTCACTATTGCTCTAGTGTTTCCATTTGCATATTAACCTCAAAGATTGTTATTCTTAACCGAAAGTTTCATTCTTCTATAACAATAGCTTATGTCATATGTGGCAATTTTGATGAAGTTTATATAAAATGGGTAAGTTTGGGTTGTATTTGTTTATATAAAGTTTATATAAATAATGTATTTTTTATATAATAAAATAGTTTTCCGATCATAGTTTATACATTAATTATATATAAATTTAACTGGACAAAAATTGATTGGCGAGTAGGCCTAAACTAAACTGATCCATTGACCCACATATACAAATTACATGTTTTGACCATTACCCATCCCACTCAACCCACTATTTTGGCACCTCTAAAATATGCGTTCGAGTGTGCACCTGCAACCTGTAGCATAACATTATTACGACTCTACTAAATGATATCTATTTCTTATGATGATTATAAATAATTTCTTACAGCATCGTATTAGGGGCTTCATCATTGCTACTTGTCTTTTCATATCCCCTTATGAAAAGGATTACATTTTGGGTAAAGCATCTACTTTTGTTTCAGAGTATTTCTATTTTATTTTTTTGCTTTTATCTTTTGATTCATTGGAATATTGGAACATGTTGCAGCCTCAAGCCTTTCTTGGTTTAACTTTTAATTGGGGAGCCTTATTGGGATGGTCTGCCATTAGAGGAAGCCTTGATCCTGCTGTCGTGTTTCCACTTTATCTTTCTGGAGTATTTTGGACGCTTGTCTATGATACTATATATGCCCATCAGGTATAAGCATCAATTTAAATGTAGAAAATGGAAACCTTTTATAACTGACTTAGAGATCGACCTTGTTTACCTATGATTGGGCCAATTTGGGATGTTTAGTCATATCACAAATGAGTCGAATAAAATGAGTAGCCGAAAAGGGAACCAGTTAAAACAGGATGAAAGTCACCATTGTCTATCCTTAATGCATACAATCTTCTAAATCGTTTTATACAAGAATTTTGATTTTTGTTCTTTCTGTAAATAATTGATACATTGATTGTTAATTAAAAAAAATAAGAAGTGGAGAAATAGCGATTGTGGTCATCCCGAATTGGGCCGTTTCATTTCGTAATAAAAAACTAACCATTTTCGATTCATTATCTAACCTGCCCATCTTGCCACCTCTCTCATCGATATAACATCATTGTTGTCCAACCTTCTCTGTTATTTTGTTCCAATATAGTCGTCAACTTTCTGGAGTGGATATTTATAACTTATCCAGTCCCTCATTCTACCATAATTACACTCATCAACCTTGATTATAAGTTCCTAAAACTGATATTCAACTAACTAAAAACTACAGTAATTACACTCATCAACCTTGATTATAAGTTCCTAAAACTGATATTCAACTAACTAAAAACTACAGTAATCGTACATTCTTAATATTGTGTTCTTTTTTCATTCGGGCATTTATTTTGAGTCGGATGGAGTAAAATTTATGCTATTAAAATATGATATTTGTTTTGTTACTGTTGCTTTAACAACCTAGAAATTTAAAACGCTTCTTGGTGCTATATAATCATATTATGTCAACATTCTTACAGTATCAAAATGACGTCATAATGTTTGTTTGATAACAAAGTCATTCATGTTTTGCATAAACGTGATAAAATGGGTTGGGCTAGCCCAATTGGCATGTGGGTTGTCCTGCTGATTCTTTTCTGACCGATTTTTCTTATTAATAATTAATGTATTGATATGATTACAAAACTATAATATTAAATAAAAGTATAAGTTTTTAAATTCAACCAATTTAGGAGGTTGTTAGCACTTTAATTCTTTGTGGCAACTTTCATCTAGTTCGACCCTATTGCCCAGTTTCCCTTATAGCTAATATTTCTATTTCACATGACTGATCTGTTATTTAGTCTTCAAAAATAAAATGAAATTGTGAAAAAAAATATAGACATAACTAAATACCCCTTTGGATATTGTCAAGTTTTGTTGTGAGGAGAATCAGAGATTTGGGTTTTAGTACACATTCAATATCAGTCGGTTGATCTTTACGTATGTTGATTACATGCATCCAGGATAAAGAAGATGATAAGATAGTTGGAGTTAAGTCTACAGCCTTAAGATTTGGAGATTCCACAAAAAAGTGGGTCAGCGGATTTGGAATTGCTTGCATTAGTAGTCTTGCACTCAGCGGCTTCAACGCAAATCTTGGTAATACTTTACTTCCCGTCTAAACTTTTTGGACAAAAGATGTTTCGTGTAGTGTTGTAAAAATTGGCGCCTAGCACCGATAATCCCCGATTAATCGCTAATCGGTCATCCACCGAATCGATTTTAGCTAATTGCCTAGCTAGTCGGTTAAAGGTCAATATCGGTCGAAATTGACCAAAAGTCAAAGAAAATTAGTCAAAATTTATCACATTTAGTCTCAGCCAAAATTTAGAGAAAATCAGCCAAAATTTGATAAAAATAGGTCAAATATAAAAAATTATATGTATAATTTTGAAAAATATTGTGTATATATATTTATAAATTTGTAAATTAACATATAAAATTCCAATCCGATTAATTCCGATTAATCCCTAGTCGGTTCCCCACCGCCCGACTAGCGCCTAGCGATTTTTGAAACCATGGTTTCATGTCAACAAACAGACCCAGCTCGTACAAAACCTGTTACCCAACCTGACTATTTTCTGAACGCTTTCTGTCCATCAAGCTGCAAAGTTATACCTGAGACTTGGTTTAAGTAATTTTTTTTAATAATAGTAGGGGTGGAAATAAGCTTTATTACTTATTAATTATTTAATTATTTTTATTTATATTTATAATATATACTATTTAGTTATTTTTTATCAAAATCATATATAATAATATTCATTATGTAATTCTAGTGGCGTTGCTCGTTTGCACCCATAAATTCAAGTCATTAGTGTTGTTGTAACTGTGATAATAAGTTAATAACCACAGGTTATTTAAACCTCTGATATCTGTAATATTGGAAATGTTGCACTTTTAGTGGAATATCCCAAAAAACAAGTGTTAGAATTCTATATAATACTGTACTTATATAAACGCGGTCTTGCTTCCAACCGAGCAGGATTGCCATATTATGTGTTTTTGGCTGCAGCATCAGGTCAATTAGCATGGCAAATTTGGACAGTAGACATATCCTCTGCAGCTGATTGCAGTAGAAAGTAAGTGAAATCCCAAGATATCTTCATTTACTCTGCTAAAAGTTAAATCAACTGTAATTAATACCTTTTGGATAAAAAACCAGATTCAATACAAACCAATAACTTATAAAAATGACGTCATAATGATATAATTTGAGTTTTTATTACCCCTGATAAAATTGGCTTCACCTTGTTCTTTTGATGATTGGATTGAAGTAAAGAATTCTTGAAATATATGTACAAATGATACTTATTTGTCTCATCTGATATGGCTGTTTCTTTCTGTTTTGTTGTAGATTTGTGTCCAACAAGTGGTTTGGAGCCCTTGTGTTTGGTGGCATTCTAATGGGCAAATTATCATCATAATGGTTATAGGACAGACTGGTGCCTCGGTGCTATTGAACACACTAAATTTTTGAAAATGTTTGTTATTTATTGTAGAACAACTTATAACAGGCTTATTGATGTATCAATTAAATTTTGTAGTGTACAAATTACTCTATTAATAAAATAAAATTTGCAGTACTTTTGTTTTAGCAGTTCATTCAATCAAGTTTATTGTGCGGTGATTAATACTCGTTACAGAACTAATTTAAGTAGTTAACTAGAGAATTATGAGAACAACATAAACATTTGTAGCTAATGTTTTAACCTTGATATGTAAGCTAGTAACTACATAACTGGCTTTCTTTCTCTCTTTCATAGAGGGTTTACTATAACGTAGTTTTCTATTTAAAGTTCGTCGGACCTAGTATTTTTTCATTCAGATAAAGATATGCTTGACATTAAACCACTGATGAGGCGTGCAAAATTGGCGACGTGGATGACACAGATAATAGTGTTGATTAAACGTATTTTCCTTGTTTTAGCAGTTTAGTCCCCGAATTCATAAAGTGGCAGCCACGTCCTGTAAGGGCCATGAGCTGTAAGGGCATGGATCTGTAAAGATAAGAGAATCCATAGAAAAACGCAATAAAAGCCGATCACCGATTACGTTAAAACGCAATAAAAGCCGATCACCGATGATAAACTTTACCTAAAGTGTACTAAATAGAATTAAATTGGTCAAAAATGGAATTTAAATAATTAATATGTCTATAATAGCTTGTTAGAATCGTAAAAGCGTAAGGAATTCAAAACACGAATTTCGAGACACATACGGGATGAGAACGGATCTAACTGGACAAGATGAACCTAGGGCCCGGGAGGCCCACCCCTTGCCCTATTTTGACCGAGAGCACAAAAAGGAGGGAGCCCTTTTTGTTTTCTTTTATTCTTTACTTCTCATTTCTCTCAACTCTCTTAAAATATGAAACCATAGCCACCACAATCCACTCTCATCTCGTTCTTCTTAATTGACAACCATCATCATCATTTAGGTCGATTCTAGCCTTGTTTACCCATACAAGACTTGGTTTGTTCAATATCTAGCCTACTACGCGTTATGATAAGTAAAACAGTTGATTTTGACGTTCGTTTGTTCATGTTCTTTATGATATTCATCATCATTCATTGAGGTCATCATCTAATATTTATCTACTCTTAATATTATGCTTTGGATCCTGAAGGATTGCGTGTTTTGGTACTTGGATCATCACATGGCAGTAAAACCCTAGTTTCTAAAACATTTTTTCATAAAAGTATCAAATGAATGATAATTGAATTACTATACTTGGATTAACATGGAAATGAATTGGATTTATGTGCTAATCGACTAGAACGCAGATCGTATTATTAAAATATAATGAAATGAATTGGAACTTAAATCTATGATAATTTCATGAAATGGATAGGTCAAATTTTTGATGAAATAAACATTGTATTACTCTCGTGTCAATAATGGTTAAAATTATGGTTTTGAGATGCAAAGGACAAGGATGGGATTTTGGATAGTTTGCTGTTAAAAAATGGGACGTTTTGTATAGGTAGTAACTTGGTCATACAGAGTCCATATGGGTCAATCTTTATATCTAAAAGAAATTTTAAAGATTCCTCTAACTAACCTAAGTGAGCTCACATTACTCTGATATCGTTTGGTCCTCCAAACACAATAAACAAAATCAAATGTCAAAGCTGTTAATTCAGGCAGAATGTTGGTATGTGTTTGGAAGGTCATCTCTCCCTTATAATTTGTTCAATTGAGGTGATCCTTTATCTGAAAGTTAGTTTAAGATCTTAGATTTCAAATGGTGTCTATACGCGATGTTTTGTTGTCGATTTAACCTCCAAGCAGCATATGCAAGATCAGTACGCAATCAGCTTAACAAACTGAAATATTTTTCTCAACTTTAAGGATTCAAACTAACTAACCAAAATAAGTCAGTGATTGTGTTCAATAAGTTATTCTAAAACATTTATGGATAAGGACATATAAGAGTAATAAGTCATTAAACTTGAACTTATAAATGTACAATACGGATTTGGAAACTAAAATGAAACGAACCTTCTTCTTCTAGCAGGTAAGATGCTACCATTTCCTTTACTACACAACCCATTCATTCCACCTTAGTTTGGGGTATTCTTTCATTGGGAAACTTAAAGTAGGACATTCGACTTGAAATTAAGGGCTAGACTACGAGGATTACACCCAATTAGGTCTTCTTGACCTTTAGTAATCCTATTTTTTTATATATCTATAGTTACTTGTTAATTCTTCAAGTGAAATTTGGATTATAAAATAATCGAGGTAAGTTTCGTAGTTTCTTTTTACTATGTTTTATTTGGGGGGGAAAGTTTCCTCATTGGTTTTAGACTATAGCGTGCTTTTAAATTATTTAGGGCTATCATGTGTGGTTTGAGTTATAGGATCGAGTTTACATTTTTCTTCATAAGTATGTGTTCTTATTTTGGACTTGGATTGGACTGTCATGAAAAGAAGGTATTGTTAGTACTAACGGGCTAACATCCCACCCATGTGTCAATATGCTAGCTAAGATTGACGTGGCCTATGTGTGCCCTCGGGGTGAATATAATCCAGTTTATTGGTACTTATACCGATCATGAGCTTATGTTGGTTTTTATAAATTATATGTTTTTATACACCCACATATTTTGTATATTACTTACATAACAATACATTTTGTACTCATAAACATGTGAACTCACAAATGTATGTTTGACTTTTTAAAGCATTTTTTTTCAGGTAACAATGCTTGATGTGCTTGAATTTGAGGATTGATAACCGAGGTCACTTGATATGTGAATATATATATATATATATATATATATATATATATATATATATATATATATATGTGTGTGTGTGTATATATATATATGTATATATATATATATATGTATATATATATATGTATATATGTATATGTATATTTAAGTATGAAAATACAAGTTCTGATTTTAATAATGGAATCACTAACTAAACTTCACACAATAATAAACCTCAATCGCCTCTGTAAGGCCCCGTTCCCGGGACGCTTACAGTTGGTCATTCATCGCGCATAAAACGTATAATTACAATTGCATTAAGAAAACATCGCAGCGGAAACATTTAAAAAGGACATCTCATTTCATTATAAAAACTTTTGCCAAATAATACAGCGTCAATCGGTTACAAAATACATTGTTGCATTACATCACAAAAGCATTAAATGAATGGATGCCATCCCAAAAGAGCTGAGTAGCCACCTCATGCCATCCTCAGCAATCATTTACCTGCCAACTGGAAAATGCAATAAAAGTCAGCGTTGCTGAGTGAGTTCTAGTTTTAATAATAAAACATACTTTACTTTCATATAAAACCATTCGTTACTTTAACGTGATCACACATCATACGTACGCATAGATAATATCATTATTATCTTCTTCATTCATTCATTCGTTCGTTCATTCGTTCCTTTTAACTTACTTGCGCATCGGACATCATCCATACCAATACCATATGCTACACCCCAATTAGTCTCAGCTACCGGGCCGAAGTCAATAATGAACAGCTAAACGTATGCCACGGTACTGGGGTTAACCGATCAGTCTTAGCTACTGGGCCGAAGTCAATAAATGAACAGCTAAACGTATGCCACAGTACTAATGATAACTGACCAGTCATAGCCACTGGGCCGAAGTCAATAAATGAACAGCTAAACGTATGCCACAGTACTAAGGGTAAGCAGTAGAGGTTTCACATAATGGTCAATCACAAAGAAGGACCCGTTATCCGATGCATGCAAGACATGTCATTTCTTTCCACTTTACGTTACATAATACTTCATTTCGTTCGTCATAATACGTAAAGCCATAGGAAAGGTAATCATACATCATAATAAGGAACATATCATACACATTCATCAACATCATACAGGGCAACATCATACATTCATAATATGCATAAACATGCAACATCATCGTCATCATCATCATGCCCTACATGCACTCTAAGGCCATAACCATACTCTTACATGCTCTTACGGTTTACCTTACATCCAAACTTACATCTGCACCTTTCCCCGAAGGCCAGAAGTCAAACTACACATTCATTCGAGTGCAACAGCCCTATTCGGGCGTATGGACACCCTTCAGTCGCATGGCCTCCATGCGACTGAACATCATGCGACTGGACTCATGCGGATGATCATCCATGCGAATGAACATCCAATCGTGTGTATGGACCTCGTGCGAATGGGATTACTGCGAATGGGCACCTATGCGACTAACCTCATGCGAATGGACTCATGCGACTAAGCATCTATGCGACTGAACACTCAGTCGTACAACCATCATGCGACTGGACTCCCAGTCGTGCGACTGAGTCCCAATCGTGCGAATGACCTTCAATCGCCCTCATTCGGCCGTATGGCCTTCATTCGGTCGCCTAGCCCTAGCTGATGCAGAATGGAGTTCATCCCGAACCCAATCTGCCATTTTCGGCCTCCAAGCTCATCCAAACCCATTCTAAGCCTAAATCAACCCTTCTGGACCTTAGAAATGCATACCATAACACCATACAAGCACACACAAGCCCGAAATCATACTCTAAACGCATCATACACATCACACCCAAATGAGTCAAACACACACACACATAAAAACGGGTTTTTGACATCTTCCAGCCCCAAAATCAGTTGAAAACAAGTAAAAGTGGGGTCCTAGAACTCACACAATCGAGCACAAAGACAAGAGCTTCGATTTGGCTTGCTACACGACGGATTTGGACACCCGAATCACCCGAAACACCACTTTTTCTCCTTTTTCTCCTCTTTTCTCTCTTCTCCTCTTTATGAGCTGAAATTTTGGAGTGTGTGGGGAGAGTGGGCTGCCCTCTCCCTACACATACCACCACATCTCCCAACTTTTCTTCGTTGGCGAGTTTGGTCCCTCAACTTTGGACTTTATTTCTTTTCTTTCTTTGCCGGCTTCAAAATAATAAATTTCCGGGTGTTACAGCCTCCTAACTGTTTTTATCAAATTGAAATTAATATGCAAACCTAATTATTACTAAAGCACAAATTCTAATTACGAGGAATACTTGCGCGGAACAACTTACGACTGTAACACCCGGTTATTTATTTTGAAGCCGACGGATGAAGAAAAAGAAATAAAGTCCAAAGTCGGGGGACCAAACTCGCCAACGAGAGAAAGTTGGGTAAGTGGTGATATTTGAAGGGAGAGGGCAGCCATTACCCTCTACCCACACCCACATTTTCAACCAAGAAAAGATAGAAGAAGAAGAAAGGGAGAAAAGAGAGAAAAAGGTTGGTTCGAGTAGATCCAAGAGTGCAAAATCGAAGTATAGCGTGTTGATTCGTAGCTCTTCTCGTTGTGGTCGTTTGTGTGAGTTCTAGGACCCCTCTTTTACATGTTTTCAAATGATTTTGAGGCTGGAACACATAGAAAACCCGTTTTTGTATGTGTGTGTTTGACCCATTTGTATGTGTTTGCGTGTGATGTGTTTAGAGTTTGTTTCCGGGCTTGTGTGTGCTTGAATGGTGTTGTGGTATGCATTCCTAAGGTTTAAGATGGTTGATTTAGGTTTAGAATGGGTTTGAATGAGCTTGGATGTCGAAATGGCAGATTGGGTTCGGGATGAACTCCATTATGCATCAGCTAGGGCTATGCGACCGAATGGAGGCCATACGGCCAATTGAGGTGCGATTGAGGTTCATTCGCACGATTAAGGGTTCATTCGCACGATTGAGGATTCATTCGTACGATTGGGGGCCAGTCGCATGGGGAGTCATACGACTGAGGGTCCAGTCGCATAGGTGCTCATTTGCATTAGTTTCATCCGCATGAGGTCCATTCGCATTAGTTCAATTCGTATAGGACTCATCCGCATTGAGTCCATCCGCATGTGGTCATTCGCATGGGTGTTCATTCGCTTGGGTGTTCATCCGCATGAGGTCCATTCACATGATTGGGTGTTCATCCGCATAGGTGTTCATCCGCATGGGTCCATTCGCTTGATGTTCAGTCGCCTGGAGGCCATGCGACTAAAGGGTGTCCATACGCCCAAGTAGGGCTGTTGTACCCGGGAAAAAGTGTAGTTTAATTACTGACTTTCGGGGGAAAGTACAGATGTAAGTTTTGACATGGAAATTCCCGTAAGTGCATGTAAGACGACTGTTGAGACCTTAGAGGGTATGTTGAGCATGATGATGGTGATGTTGCATATTTATGCATGATGTATGTTATGTATGTATGATGTTGCCATGTATGATGTTGATGATTGTGTTTGTTGATGTTCCTGATTATGATAAATGTTTACCTTTCCTGTGGCTTTACGTGTTACGTTAATGAATGAATTGAAAGTATTATGTAACGTAAAGTGAAAGATGATGAAAAGAGGAACATGAAAGAATGCATGCATAAATGAACGAAAGTAATGAAAGTCTTGCAAGCATTGGATATCGGGACACGCCAATTATAAGGTGTTAGCCCAACGGTGTGCGGGTTCGCTACCCCAGGAGGATGCACATCGGGGTCCTTCTTTGTGATCGACCATTTGTATAGAACCTCTACCGCTTACCCTGGTACTGCAGCACCATGTATAGATGTCTATTTATAGACTTCGGCCCAGTAGCCATATAGTTTGGGGTGTAGCATATGGTATTGATACGGAAGATATCAAAAGTGAAAGAAAGAACGAATAACGAAGATAACAATGAGATTATCTATGTGTACGTATGATGTGTGATCATACAAAAGTAACAAACGGTCTTTAATGAAAGTAAAGTATGTTTTATTATAAAACTAGAACTCACTCAGCAACGCTGACTTTTTATGTGTTTCCAGTTGGCAGGTAATGTTGCTGAGGATGGCACTGCGAGGCTACTCGGCTCTTTTGGGATGGCATCCATTTATAATGCTTTTGTGATGTAATGCAACTTGGATTTTGTAATTGGATAACGATGTATTATTTGGCAAAAGCTATTATAATGAAATGGAAGAAAGTTTTAAATGTTTCCGCTGTGATGTTTTATGAAACACAAATGTAATTATATCTTTTATGTGCGATGATGATCCAACTGTAAGTGTCCCGGGAACGGGGCCTTACAAGTTGGTATCAGAGCCAAAGTTTAAGTGAAATGGGTAAATTTTCAAAATAAACCTAAACTTAAACTGAAAATTGGACGGAAAGGGGATGGGATGCCAATCTGAGTAGCTGCGTGCCATCAGGTATTTTTGTAATGTTAACCAGTATTACGTGCGCATGTTATGTGGTTTATGTGTTGTATGTGATTTAGATACCGATGTAGTCAGGATAGGTAATGCTCGGGGTATGAAGAGTAAAGTAAGTAGCTAATCACAACTAGTCACTGTAATTAAAGACTTATTATACTTGACATAAACTGAGTTGTTCCCTTGAATGACCGTGTTGGTGTTTGAATCTATCAGTGAGTTAGAGAATGGCCGGTGGTAGATCTTCAAAAGCTTCGAGGGGTGGAGGTCGTGGTGGGCCTGGTGCTGAACCGCGCCCCAAAAGAGGAAGGCCTAGAGTCGAAAAGGTGGTTCCTGAAGAACCCGAGACCCCTCATCCGGAGGCTAGTGATGAGAGCGTGAATTTGAGGGCCTCAATGAAAGAGGCAGTTACAGAGGAGGTTCATCAGGTCATGTAGACGATCTTACCGTCTGTGGTGACCGAAGTGATTAAGGCTGTGAAGGAAGGAGAGTGGAGGGATCGGAACAGGTCCACTGGAGGAAGGGAACAACCGGAGACAGAAATGATTGTCTCCAATGCCAAGGAAGAGGAAGATGAGCATGTACAAGAGGTGGCACGAGGCTGCAACTATGGGGTGTTTATGAGATGCAAGCCCCCTACTTTCGATGGTAACGGCACTGCTGCTGCTGCTCACCGGTGGGTGAGGGAAATTGAGGATGTTCTTGATATCAGCGAGTGCCGGGAGGACCAGAAAGTGAAATTTGGTACCCACTTGTTTGTGGACTCGGCTCTGTGTTGATGGGACAACATTGTCCAAGCCGAGGGTAACCGGGCGATAGGAAGTATGAGGTGGGAGGAGTTGAAGAAGATGGTGATTGAGGAGTTCTGTCCTCATAGGGAGATGGATAAGATCGAGAGAGAGTACCTACAGCTGGAGGCGGGAACTATGACACACCAGCAGTACACCACCAAATTCAACGAAATGGCACGGTTGGTGCCGGATCTGGTGACGCCTCTGTCTCGAAAGATCAAGAGGTACATTCAGGGCTTGCCGGTGGATGTTCGCAGACATATGATCGCCGCCCGGCCAGGCACGTTTAGGTCGGCGGTCGATTTGGCAGGGAGGCTATATGATGAGCGGGAGGTGGTGGTGACTGAAGCGAACAAGAAGGGTGGTGGTGATCGGAACTGGAATGGGAAAAGGTTTGGTCGGGGTGATGCCTCGACGGGTAACAAGAAGGCACGGGTGGATGACCGCCATGTGGCCACATCGGGTGCGGGGTCGAAGAGGTGTGGCAAGTGTGGAAGGGAGCATGCGGGGGAATGTAGGCTGGGATTGAATGTGTGCTTCAAGTGTGGGAAGATGGGGCATATGGCAAGGGATTGCCGTTCGGGCAGATGTTTCAACTGTGGGGAAAGTGGTCATATGAGTAAAGACTGTAAGAAACCGAGGGCTGAGGGTTCCGGGGTGAGAAAGACGGGGAGTGAAGGACCGAGGGCGAGCGCCAGGGCATTCACCATGACACAGGAGGACGCTAGGACGGACCCTGACGTTGTGTCCGGTACGTTTCTAGTGAACCAAACTTTAGCTTCAGTGTTATTCGATTCTGGTGCTAGTAAAAGTTTTATTTCTGCTGCTTTCTGTGCTAAGCTGCCTGTTAGTAGTAGACGTGTTGATGTGCCCTTTGATGTAGAAACTGCCATAGGTAAGTCTACCAGAATTTCTGAGATGATAGAGGGTTGTGACGTGGAGTTAGAAGGTCACAAATTTCCGGTTAGACCATTCGTGATGACCCTAGGTGGTTTCGATATGGTTCTCTATATGGATTGGTTAGCGGATTATGACGCGAACATTGTGTGTCGCAAGAAGATGATTTGTTTGACAGCACCCGACGGTAGTTTAGTGACGGTATATGGTGATCAGGTTACTACGATTCCGAAGGTGATTTCAATGGCAGTGGCGGGAAAGTGCATGAGGCGTGGATGTAACGCTTATCTGGCTTACGTAAAGGATGTGGATAGACCAATGCCACAACTGTCTGATGTACCGGTTGTGTGCGACTTTCCAGATGTGTTTCCCGAAGACCTACCAGGAGTGCCACCTGACCGTGAGATCGAGTTCCAGATTGACTTGATACCGGGCGCACAACCTGTTCCAAAGGCACCGTATCGGTTAGCTCCGACAGAGATGAAGGAGTTGATGGAACAGCTACAGGAGTTGCTCGACAAGGGGTTTATTAGGCCGAGTATCTCTCCTTGGGGTGCTCCGGTCTTATTTGTGAAGAAGAAGGACGGTAGCATGAGGATGTGTATTGACTACCGTGAGCTGAACAAGTTGATAGTGAAGAACCGATACCTGTTACCGAGGATTGATGATTTGTTTGATCAGCTTCAAGGTGCCAGTTGGTTCTCAAGGATAGATCTTTGATCTGGCTACCATCAGTTGAAGGTGAAAGAGCAAGACATTCCTAAAACAGCTTTCCGTACGCGTTATGGGCACTACGAGTTTCTCGTTATGTCCTTTGGTTTAACCAATGCGCCAGCTGCTTTTATGGATTTGATGAATTGAGTGTGTCGGTCGATGTTGGATAAATCGGTAATCATGTTTATTAATGACATCCTAATTTATTCAAAGAACGAGGAGGAGCACACTGGTCACATTCGAGAGGTAATGGAGACGTTGAGAAAGGAGAAGTTGTATGCTTAATTCTCCAAGTGTGCATTCTAGTTGCGCGAGGTTCAATTTTGGGTCATATGGTGAATCCTGACAGGATTATGGTGGACCCGACAAAGGTGGAGGCGGTGATGCAATGGAAGTCTCCAAAGACGCCATCCGAGATTCGTAGTTTCTTGGGTTTGGCGGGCTACTACCGAAGGTTTATCCAAGACTTCTCTAAGATCGCTTCTCCACTAACTAAATTGACCCGAAAAGATGTGAAGTTTGTATGGGGTCAAGCTCAAGAGAAGGCATTCGAGGAATTGAAGACAAGATTGACTCAAGCTCCCATTCTGTCATTACCTGATGGAAGTGAAGATCTGGTGGTTTATTCTGATGCTTCTTACTCGGGGTTGGGGTGTGTGCTAATGCAGAGAGGAAAGGTTATAGCCTATGCATCCCGACAGTTGAAGATTCATGAGGTCAATTATCCTACTCATGATTTGGAGCTAGCAGCCGTGGTCTTTGCGTTAAAGATTTGGAGGCACTACCTGTATGGAACGAAGTGCACCATATTCACTGACCACAAGAGCTTGAAGTACTTCTTTGAGCAGAAGGACCTGAACATGAGGCAGAGACGATGGTTGGAGCTCATAAAAGACTATGATTGCGAGATCCATTACCATCCGGGCAAAGCCAACGTGGTGGCGGATGCCCTTAGCCGAAAGGAGAGACCCGAGCCGATTCGGGTGAAAGCTTATCAGCTGATCATGACCTCCGATGTAATGAAGCAAGTCAAGGAGTTTCAAGATGAAGCATTGAAAGAAGATCATCTTAACTCTAAAAGAATGAGAGGTCTGGTCGCAGAATTGGGTGAAAACACACTCGGTGTTAGAACCCGATTCGGTCGTGTGTGGGTTCCTCGTTTTGGGGATCTACGCGTGAAGATCATGGATGAAGCTCACAAGACTCGATACTCCATTCATCCTGGTGCCACGAAGATGTATCAAGACAAGAAGAAAGATTACTGGTGGCCGGGTATGAAGCATGATGTGGTGGAGTATGTGAGTAAATGCCTTACTTGTTTGCAAGTGAAGGCGGAACATCAAAAGCTATATGGAAAGATCCAACCTTTGGATATACCGAAATGGAAGTGGGAGCACATCACCATGGATTTCATTATAAAGCTGCTGCGTACCCCGAAAGGGTATGATGCCATATGGGTGATAGTTGACCGTCTGACGAAGAGTGCTCACTTCCTACCGATCCGCGAGACATATTCATCTGAGAGGTTGGCCGATATATTCATCAAGGAAATTGTAACTCATCATGGTGTGCCAGTGTCTATTGTGTCTGATCGTGACACCCGGTTTACATCCAAATTCTGGAAGAAATTCCACGACGCTATGGGAACGAGGTTACATATTAGCACGGCTTATCATCCCCAGACTAATGGTCAGTCCGAGAGGACCATTCAGACCTTGGAGGACATGCTTTGGGCATGTGTTATCGATTTTGGAGGAAGTTGGGATGACCACTTACCACTAGCTGAGTTCTCATATAACAACAGTTATCTATGCCCCCTTATGAGATGCCATACGGTAGGCGATGCAGAACACCCGTTTGTTGGGGTGATATTGGTCAGAAGGAGTTAGGGAGCGTCAAGGTAATCGAGGCTACGACTGAGAAGCTTGAAAGGATCAAAGCCTTCATGAAGGCAGCCAAAGATAGACAGAAGTCGTATGCTGATAAACGACGCAGACCGATTGAGTTCCAGGTGGGTGACCGAGTTATGTTGAAGGTCTCACCTTGGAAGGGTATCATTCGTTTCCGAAAGCGGGACAAGTTGAGCCCGAGGTACACAGGCCCTTTCCGAATCATTGCTCGAGTAGGAGAGGTGGCCTATAGATTGGAGTTACCGGATGAGTTAAGTGGAATTCACCCGACATTCCATGTATCTCACCTAAGGAAGTGCTTGGAAGATAAAGATATGATTGTTCCACTGGAAGATATCGAAGTAGACGAACGGCTCAATTATGTGGAGCAACCAGTAGCAATCATCGATCGAAATGAGAAGAGGCTAAGGAATAAAACGGTTCCTCTTGTGCGTGTACAGTGGAAGCACAGGAAAGGATCCGAGTCTACATGGGAGACTGAAGAAAAAATGAGGCAGCATTACCCACGTTTGTTCGAGGAATAACAGGTTTCGGGGACAAAACCTATTTAAGGGGGGTGGACTTGTAACACCCGGCTATTTATTTTGAAGCCGGCGAATGAAAAAAAAAGAAATAAAGTCCAAAGTCAGGGGACCAAACTCGCCAATGAGAGAAAGTTGGGTAAGTGGTGATATTTGAAGGGAGAGGGCATCCATTACCCTCTCCCCACACCCACATTTTCAGCCAAGAAAAGAGAGGAGAAGAAGAAAGGGAAAAAAGAGAGAAAAAGATTGGTTCGAGTAGATCCAAGAGTGCAAAATCGAAGTGTAGCGTGTTGATTCGTAGCTCTTCTCGTTGTGGTCATTTGTGTGAGTTCTAGGACCCCTCTTTTACATGTTTTCAAACGATTTTGGGGCTGGAACACATAAAAAACCTGTTTTTTTATGTGTGTGTTTGACCCATTTTTATGTGTTTGCGTGTGATGTGTTTAGAGTTTGTTTCCGGGCTTGTGTGTGCTTGAATGGTGTTGTGGTATGCATTCCTAAGGTTTAGGATGGTTGATTTAGGCTTAGAATGGGTTTGGATGAGCTTGGAGGACGAAAATGGCAGATTGGGTTCGGGATGAACTCCATTCTGCATCAGCTAGGGCTATGCGACTGAGTGGAGGCCATACGGCTGATTGAGGTGCGATTGAGGTTCATTTGCACGATTGAGGATTCATTCGTACGATTGGGGGCATGTCGCATGGGGAGTCATACGACTAAGGGCCCAGTCGCATAGGTGCTCATTCGCATTAGTTTCATTAGCATGAGGTCCATTCGCATTAGTTCCATTCGCATAGGACTCATCCGCATTGAGTCCATTCATATGAGGTCATTCGCATGGGTGTTCATTCGCTTGGGTGTTCATCCGCATGAGGTCCATTCGCACGATTGGGTGTTCATCCGCATAGGTGTTCATCCGCATGGGTCTATTCGCATGATGTTCAGTTGCCTGGAGGCCATGCGACTGAAGGGTGTCCATACGCCCAAGTAAGGTTGTTGTACCCGGGGAAAAGTGTAGTTTAATTACTGACTTTCGGGGGAAAGTGCAGATGTAAGTTTTGACATGGAAATTCCCGTAAGTGCATGTAAGATGACTGTTGAGACCTTAGAGGGTATGTTGAGCATGATGATGGTGATGTTGCATATCTATGCATGATGTATGTTATGTATGTATGATGTTGCCATGTATGATGTTGATGATTGTGTTTGTTGATGTTCCTGATTATGATAAATGTTTACCTTTCCTGTGGCTTTACGTGTTACGTTAATGAATGAATTGAAAGTATTATGTAACGTAAAGTGAAAGATGATGAAAAGAGGAACATGAAAGAATGCATGCATAAATGAACGAAAGTAATGAAAGTCTTGTAAGCATTGGATATCGGGACGCGCCAATTATAAGGTGTTAGCCCAGCGGTGTGCGGGTTCGCTACCCCAGGAGGATGCACATCGGGGTCCTTCTTTGTGATCGACCATTTGTATAGAACCTCTACCGCTTACCCTGGTACTGCGGCACCATGTATAGATGTCTATTTATAGACTTCGGCCCAGTAGCCATATAGTTTGGGGTGTAGCATATGGTATTGGTACGGAAGATATCAAAAGTGAAAGAAAGAACGAATAACAAAGATAATAATGAGATTATCTATGTGTACGTATGATATGTGATCAAGCAAAAGTAACGAATGGTTTTTAATAAAAGTAAAGTATGTTTTATTATAAAACTAGAACTCATTCAGCTACGCTGACTTTTTATGTGTTTCCAGTTGGCAGGTAATGTTGCTGAGGATTGCACTGCGAGGCTACTCGGCTCTTTTGGGATGGCATCCATTTTTAATGCTTTTATGATGTAATGCAACTTGGATTTTGTAATTGGATAACGATGTATTATTTGGCAAAAGCTATTATAATGAAATCGATGAAAGTTTTAAATGTTTCCGCTGCGATGTTTTATGAAACACAAATGTAATTATATCTTTCATGTGCGATGATGATCCAACTGTAAATGTCCCGGGAACGGGCCTTACAATGACAAACTTCAAGATTTAGAAAGTCAACTATCTAGACAATGATTCCTATTGGTGATCATGATGTTCTCGGGTTATGGTTATTTAACTAGTGATCAGGTTCTAAGAGTTCATCAATTAAACACTAAACGGGTATGCTAGATCTCCTCTCAGTGTCACTAATAATACCTCATAGGATATAACTAAATATGTAAAGCTTACCGCTTATAGGTTAATTATCCTCTCGGTCTCACTGACCTAATGAAATATTCACGTGTTTTAAGAAACTTTTATATCTCAACCTCACAACTCAAAATGCAATGAAGAATATAATGGATGCAAGGAACAACTTAATATTACCAAATACTGATTAGATTAACAATAATCAACAGACTATTAGGGTTAATTCATTCACATGCAATTAAAGCCTAAAACCAATTAACCAAAACTAATTTATAATTCTACCTCTTGGTATCAGATTTAGTCAAACTTTTGTTTTTAGATCAATTATCTCACTTTATTACTATGGTGTTCAACGTCTAGTAACAACCACAATCAACTAGAACACACAGTAATGATCAAAAAGCCTATACTCTAATCGAAAAGCACAAAACTAATCAATCAAGCATAAGAGGAATCCAATAAACATAATCAACCCAAAAACATCAATATCAATAATAACAAGCCTTTAATGTGAATATTATCCATCATACCAACCAAACCCAAAAACATACAAAATCAACCAACAATTATCACAAAGTCTAGATAGTATACAGATTTACCTACTCACATTCACGATAAACGCATATAATTCAAAAACAAAGCTCATCATGATGAAAACAGGTTCTAGATATGACAAGAAACAAATTAAAGACATTAGTCGAAAGATTAACAAACTGAAAGCCCTTAGAAACCTTCAATCTAATGCTCCCAATGCTCTTCGAGGATCCAAGTCCCCAACCACTCCAATAAGTCTCCAAGTCGTAACCCTCTTCAAAAACCCGAATGAATGGTTTAAATATGAAAAATTAAGGTTTTTGTCGAACGCGATTGATACGACCCGTAATAGAAGGGCGATGCGGGGCGCATCGAAAAATGACTGTGTAATCGTTAATGTGCTGGTAGGGGCGTAGGGCTGATGTCAACATGCGCATACATTGATGCGGCCCACATCCAAGTAAAGATGCGGGGCACATCGTCTTTATTTTCAAAACTTCATAATTTTCTGCATCTTTCTGCTTGGGAGTTCATATTTTTAGTTAATTCATCAGAGCTTGTCTTTTTAGATTCACTACCTATAATTAAGTCATGCAAAACGTGTACATAGCAAAACCACTTCAAATTGCATGCAAATAAAGACAACTTGTTTGAATGTTGACATCTTTTTTACCATAAAAACTTATGTGTTTTGCAACATATCACCGATCTTTCAAGAGCATATAGATAATTGATTGGTTTTTTGATTAAATTTGGTTTTGTTTGGATTGTACATGGTTGTTCCGATTTGGAACTTTTGGATTTTTTTATTAGGGAATGACGTTATGGGATTGATTGTTCCTAATACTTGTTCCTTTGTGTTGTGCGATGTCATGATACATTGATGGAGAATTTCTTTTGAGATTATCTTAGACCCCCAATGTGTTATGAAGATCTCGTCCGTCGCATCCTCATTCTTTGTGCGCACCAGCGGGAATGTGACATCGATAAATTAAATTTTCCTTGTACTACAAGACAAGAATTAGAACAAACACAAACTATTAGAAAGAAAGTCCACTAACAATTATGTAAATTTAAAAGTTTTCACCATCAAACTCTCTAAGTATTATAGAAATGAGATCAATAAAGTAAATTTTCCCTTTACTTTAAATATTAATTAGGATAAACACCAACTATTAGAAAAAAATTCCTCTAACAATGATTTATAACCTCTTCTCGAAAGAACATCTTCACTAGATAGAAAGTTGTTAGGTGGTAACTTTTCTTCATCAAAATATTTAGTGGTATCATATCATAAATGACACGTGTTATTTAACTTTCATCAATGGTAAGTTAGATGTTAGGGTAACTTGCACTATTAATAACAATGTCATGAGTGGCAACTAGCATCAGTTGGTCCTTCACGGGCAACTCTTCATTGGTGGTATTCTATAATTAGTGACAAATCTTTTTTAGTAATAACCTAGCCGTCAGTGATCTTTTGATTGTGAAAAATAGTTTTGCAAATATATTATGGTTTAATTTATTTTTCTAAACATTTGTAAGCAACCATAAACATAACATAAAACAACCAAATAGGCAACTTGTAAAAAAATTATTCGGTCTTGTTTGAGACACCAAACGACACCAAACTAGTTTAGGGACAAAACATCGTGCAAGCTCTCTGCAGGACCGGTGAAGGGGTCAATGAAACAGTTTCATAAGGTTGGAGAGACTAGAGCACTTAACAGATCAAATAAGGAACCTGTTTAAAGTGAAACAATGAACACAAGTAAAGAACACAACAAGAACACAAGTAATCGGTTTCAAGAATGATGTATATTGCTCTCAAATTCTTTTACAAATGTTACAAACCTTGGTTCTAATTAGGGGTGTTCAAAGTCGGATATCCAAAAATTTTGGGTAGTGGAAACCACTATCCGTATCCGTATAAGAAATTCGGATATCTGAAATTTCAAATACGGATACGGAAAGTGATTCGGATATCCGAAATTCATTTTCAAAAATTTTTTATGTTTTTTATTTTTTTACAATAATTAGACATAAAATATTATAAAAATATTATAAAAATAATATAAAAAACCAACTCATATCATAAAAGTCATAATATACGCTAAAGATCTCAATCTAAAGTAAAAATATATCTAAAATTTAAAAACATAAAAAAAATATTTTTTAGTTTTCGGATAATCGGATATCCGAATATCCAAAACTTTTGAAACTCACTATCCGAATCCGAATCCGATTTTTGGATATCCGAAAATTAGGATATTTTGGATTCGGATTTTCGGATTGGATTCTCGAATTCAGATATTTTTGAACACTCTTAGTTCTAATGACTAGTACTTGAGATATTTATACTATATCCTGCAACCGACCATAGTTTGAAGGCTAGCTGAAACACTAATGTGGATAATAAGATCAATGTAAAATCAAAATAAGATTGTCTTTTGACTAGTGACTATGACATGTCATAACTCATATCCTTATCTATTATAAAAAGGATAAAAGTACAAAGGTAGAAAGTTATAGACTCTAACGATTAACGATTAACGATTAACGACAGACTTAATTAATTTTATGTATTTCATTAAAAAATTAAAGATATAGCAATTCTTTTTTTTTAATCTATCAAAAGAACATATTCCATGCCTTATTTACGAAATGTAAGTGTAACTTACACTAGTGTAAACTTTTTTATGTTTATGAATTTACACATATACATAAAAAAAACATATTTTTGTATATGTGTAATGATTTTATTCCAAAACAAAAAAATAAACGTTTAAAGTATAGTGTTTCTGTATACTTTGAATATGTTGTTCTAATGCGCTTATATTTATCTATGTTTCATCATTAGTTTTATTCAAAACCGAGCTGGTATACGGTTCCACGTAAATTTTATTTAAAATCGAGTTGGTATACGGTTCTACGCCAATTTTACTCAAAACCAAGTCGGTAATCTACCTATTATTTTTTTACAAATTTGACGTATAACTTTTCTTGTTAATATATTTAGAAAAAAATTGTGACGGTACATAGTTTTTTTGGGCTACACTAGATAAATTTTGTTATATGTGGAGCTAGTATTCAAAATTAGCTATTTTCTAGGTATCGTACGAGATCGCAACTAACAATAATATGCTGGTACCATGAGAATGAGATGATAATCAATAGCATTATATAACTGTTTTCGATATATGTTTTGATATCCAGAACTTAGTCAACATAACTTTAAATATTTTCTTTTACTTAACGATGTAATGTCACACATGGAACGTGCATACATCCGTAACGTGCTGCATCACACAATCTTAATTTCTAGTTTTATGTTAATAAAAAATATTATTTTCTTGTACATTTTGTTTAAGTAATTTTTTTAAGAATATGATTGTAATGCATGAAAAAAGTAAGTAAATGACTTGAGAGGAAAAACTGAACGTTAAAAAAATAGATGATGGATGGCATGAACCCAAATTATGTTAATAGTTTGGTTGGTCCGACAAACCCAACTCGTTCAGTTTACTGTTACAACCCACATTTTTCTTAAAACCGTTGATCCACCATACCTTGACCCTCCCTCATTTATTCAACAATCAAATTAGACATACACTTATATCTAATGACTCTTACTTTACCAAAAAGACAAAAGAATAAATTCATAACTTTACAAAATAACATACAAATCACTTATTAAAAAGACAAAAGAATAAATTCATAACTTTACAAAATAACATACAAATCACTTATTCCATTCTACCAACTTTACTTTGGTTTGATTAATTGGTTTGGTTTTTAAAAAACTAGAAAGAAATCTTAAAATGTAAACATTATACTATATATTAAAGAGCAACTTTGCTATAATGATTGTCTATAGCTTTATAAAGTGACCATTAAAGTTTTACAATTTTGCAAAAACACCCCTGACATTGTTTCGATTATTATATGAAGATTGAAAAGTGGAGCTTCATAAACGACGACGATAATTATATATTATTAATATATCTTACAGGTACATGTGTAGTGGTAACAACTATAATTATAACACTTATTATATATACATATATATAATCATTACTATTAATATTATTATATTTTTTAGATATATTAAATA